>APFE030074798.1:0-35871 GCA_000404065.3 Pinus taeda
GATCATTGGTAACCTTTACTATGTACCTGCAATCCTCACTAGCAAGCCATGGAAGAATAACTATAACTAGGCACAAAATATAAAGAGACATGAGATTAACTACTAGTAAAAACAAAAATAATAATAATTCAAAAGAGCGATACAAAAAACTTATCTTTTGAGAAGAAAGTCAACTCCCTCTTTATTTTTGCATCATCCTCATCTTCATCATGATGTCATTCCTTATTTGCTAAGGTTAGGTTTTCTTCTTTTAGTAGATACCTTTAATCTGTCCCTTTTGCATGATATGGTTTACAAGCCCTATTCATTTTAATGGTTTCTCATTGATGCAATATTTCATTGATGAATTCTTTCAATATATAAGAGATAGAGATCCAACTTTTCATACATGTCATGCTAGACCTTATCATCAACACATGCCATGTACCTTTCCAAGACTTAACACCCATATTGTAAAGAATATCACATATTTGACATTCTACAGGACTTTGTGTATTCTTGCAAGAATGGGAACTTACAAAATCAATGTCTCGACATGTAATTCTTAGATTCTTATACCATTCATAGTTCTTTTTTCTAGTATATGAATATATGATCATTCATGGAGCCTTGTAAAACTCCTCTGCCTTCAATCAACATAATTCTTGAAATATGACTTGGTGTCTTTTAGGGCCTTGACAAGGTTCAATTATTTTCATCAAGCTTGTGACGTCCTGTATCATATTTAGACACAAATTTATTAAGTCTAATAACTATGATGTTGTAATTTTCCTTTGACAGATCAAAATTTGGGACTGAGATCATATGTTACTAATTTATTATTCATGATTCCTTGATTATTTTTCAAGGATTCTTATAATATGATTAAGGAGAAGATCAATAATTTTCACCCAAGAATTTATGTGGTCATTTCCTCAAGTTGAGGTCAATATGAGCGATGTTAAAATAAAATCTTTGAATTCAAGACTTCAATGAGTCATGCCTTTCCATGTATCTTTGTTTTGTGATCAAAAGTTTTATTACACAGTTTTATAGTTTTGTTGTCATCAATCCTTCTTTTTAAAATTTTCACCCATCCATTCCTTTCTCGAGATTATTTTCAAGCATCTGACACACCTCAGCCTTAGTCATAAAATCTTAGTTGAATTTTAGGACTTCTTATTATAAACAATATGCCTTTTGAAACATCAATAAAATTACAAAAGGATTATACACCAAACAAATTGTATTGATTGAGATATTTCAGGTTTTCTGAGGTCATTGATTCAACCTTCTATCATAATTCCTGAGGCCTTCAGCCTCTCTATGTTTTACACTGAAGTATTTTATCCGTTCATGTTTTGGTCTCAGGAATTTCATTTACAAATTCATATACATTTTCAATAGATCCCAAGGTCTTCCTGACATTCTGTCTCAAGATTAGAAGATTGAAAAATAATTTTTTCTGGTCCACAGAAGAAGCAAGAGCAGAGTGATTCTCCATCTCGACAGATTCTAGTTAGGGCACATGTTTATATAGTGGAATTTCTTCCTAAAATTGGCCATAACAAAGAAAAAAATAGTGCAAACTCGACATCATTTGAGGTGAGATTCATGGACTTGTTGAGAAACCAAGCCCTAAAGGATGGCTTCGTTTTCAAGGCTACTTTTTCATCCGTAGCTCTGATACAATGTTGATTTTTAGGTCATGCTCTAGACTAATAATTACTTATTTTGAATTTAGTTAAGCTAATCCATTTCTTGAGATATTTTCCATCATAAATTAATTACTCTAAGGATCTCAATGGTAAAACAAAAATGCCATAAGGATCATAAAGAGACAACCACACAATAACACACATATTTACCCTAGGAAAATCCACACGGGGGTAAATCCAGGAAATAATTCCTTAGAGGATCAATTCAAGAAGGGACATAAAAGTCAAGATGGATTGACCAACAAAAGCATTGACCAAGAGCCCAATTCAATCTCTCCTCAATCTGTCTGCAATAGAGTCTGAAAACCTAGCCTATCGTCCATAAGAATTCGAACTTGGCCAGAAAAATATCATAGAGAAATTTGACCCCTTTCCATAGAGTACACGCTACAAAACTCATCCTTTTCACAAAGTATATGCAACAAAGAACTTGGTCCCTTCCACAGAGATAAACCATAGATAACCCTTTTGCATCATCACAAAAATTTTGTCATATCCTTGTATTATCATAGAGATAGAGATTTTGTCCTTGAATCATCAAAGAGATAGGATTTTTGTCCTTGAACCATCCCAAAAATTTTGTCCTATCCTTGTATCATCACAAAGATAGATATTTTGTGCTTGTAATTGCAGAGATCAACCTCAGACCATCCAAATATTCTTCAACCGAAGAGATGTGCATTGGTTACCAAATGGTGGAGAACAAGTGTCAATATATAGTCTTCTTCCATCCCAAAAGGGTGCCACTTTGATTTGGGCCAACTTGATGTCTTGAGGGCCAACTTGGACATCTTGTGGAGCCAAAAACTAGAATTCAAAAATTCATTTTTCTTTCTTTTTAACAAGGTCACAAAGAAAATGCCTTGTATTTTTCTTTTGACAAATATATGATTTCTTTTTAGTATGAAGAATGTGCAACAATGATAAAAATATTTTAGCATGAAGATGATGTTTGTACTTACCCCCTTGCTTCAATAACTAGCTCATGTGAGTCTTGTACAAACATTACCCACACATTCAATGATTGGACTTTTATAAACTTAAATGGGGATCAAATGATAAAAACAAATGTTTTAGGAAAATGACATTGTATTACACGCATGTAGATTTCCTCCGTCCAACACTTTTCATCCCCTCTCTTGTCCAATGATAGTCTCCTATGACTATGTCCTTATTTATCTTGCAGTGAATAATGCATTTCTTAATATTACTTACCATGCACAATGTTTACATATATATCCATGGATCCTTACTTATCTTACAGTGAATAACTATACACAATGTTTACATATATATCTATGAGTCCTTATTTATCTTATAATGAATAATATATTTCATAATATTACTTTTTTTTTCCACAAGAAAAATCAAACCATCTATTAAAAAGAGGGTTACATAGTAAATGTAAGCATTACGAAGAGACTCCATTCCACCATAAAAGGGGAAAAAATCTTAGCCGGTTATCAAAACCTACTCTGTGTGTAAAAACGCTCAGCAAGCCAAACCAAAAATGGCGACTCCTCCAGAACACGCGCACCTCCCAGGATCAAAATCACACAGAAGAGGTAAGAAAAAAGGTGTAGAGAGTTCAAGATAAAACAAGAGGCAAAACAGAGACCTCAAGAATCCACAGTGATCACTAGAAGGATTCTCAAAAGACAGAAAAGAAGCGATGAGAAAAAATCAGCTTCCCGATCCTCAACAATTAAGGAAAATAGCCTAGAAACCCTGAAGAAGTTCTACAGAAGGGAATGGAAGCGAAAAACAAGATGAACCAAACCAAAATATGTACATAAATAGAGAAACGATTCTGATGTAAGAAAATTTAATCGAAAATGGGTTGTTCGACAGATCAAACCAACCCATTTTCATCCTCCGAGACAGTCCACGACCCCAAATCAAGCTCAACACATTCTTTGGAAAGGCGGTCTGCATCGAAATTCCTTTCCTAGAAGATATGGCTGAGTGAGACCTCCATGAACTGAATTTGGAGGTGAGAAGCTTCTTTAAGCAGGGAATTAGAATGAGAATGATGTAGCGTTGAGCCCCATTAAACCAATTCACAGTATTCATTGAATCCCTGAAAATCTAGACTTCTCTCACATTTCTAAGTATAAGCCAATAGAGAAGGAGATGTAAGGCTTTCAATTCTGCAAAATTATTGGAGCCCTGTCCTCGACCAATTGAAGCTTTAACAACCTCTTCCTTTGATAAGTGAATAATCAAGCCTACCCCGCATCGACCATTGTTGTCCAAGGCCCCGTCAAAGTAAGCCCACGGCATAGAATATCTGATAGATTCTTGACGAACATCTCTGGAAGTAGATAGAGCTTGAGGAATAGGAATACTTTCATAAATAGCAACTCCTTCTGGGCAAGTGTTCCAATAGGGAAGACAGAATCCTTAAAGATAACTTGATTCCTAGCAAGCCATGTCCCCCAGGTAATGAGTAACGAAATGGTTCTTTCTCTGTCATTTGAAGTTTCATTCCACCACCTCTGTTAAGCATCTAAGAGCCCCTGCCCTTCCCACCTAAAAGAAACTTTTTACAATCTTAACATTTCGGCCCATAGGATGGAATTAAAGGGGCAAAAAAGAAACAGGTGCTAAACTGTTTCGATGCTGTCTTTACAAAGGGGGCACCTACCGGGACCAATACTTCCTCTTCTTTGAAGAAAATCCCAAGTAGGAACTTTCAGAAGCAGAACACACTAGAAGAACAGTTTTGATTTAGCTGGGCCTTTTAACTTCCATAGCGATTTAGCCCACCAAGCCAGATTATCCCATCCATTTTGAGACATCATCCATTTATACCTCGACTTTGGATAATAAAAACCATTATGGGCAAAGACCCATTTAAGCTCATCCGGAGAACCAGAGAGCCTGACTGAGGAGTTGAGAAGGTCCCTTTTATACAAGTCCCATTCCTCCAGCCATTCGTCATTCAAATTTAAATCTCTTCCCTAAAACCACCCTTGACTCCAGATGGTGGAAGCCTGAGGATCAGCCACCTGATTTAATGTGTAAAGACCCCTATATTTTAAGGCTGAAACCAACCCCTGAGATAGAGAGAATCTCTCTTAACAGCCTATCTAGGGGTCTCTACCCGACCTGATCTGCGTTCCATCCCCCACACTCCAAGCCAATCCCTTATCTATGACTTTGACAAATGCAACCACAGCTTTCCAGACCACCGAGGAGTTTTTGGAAGAATTTTGTGACAATCTGATCTAATCAAGCATTGATATAGGATCAATAAATTTCCTTCTAGATACATAGGTCCACAGATTTTCAGTGGAAATGAGCCTCCAGGCTAGCTTTGCTGCTAAAGATTGGGAGAAGAAAGCTAGGTTTTTAATACCCTAGCCTCCCCACTCTTTAGGACGAGCAATTTTATCCCACGTGATCCAAGGGGTAACTTTCTCAGACTTGGACCCCGCCCACAGAAACCTGCTGCATAATTTATCAATTGAGTACAAAATTCCTTTGGGAACCCATGTCAGACTAGCCCAGTAGACTGGGATTTCCATCAGAATAGATTAATTAAAACAAGCCTGCCAGCCCTAGAAAGCCACTTGTAACTCCAATGTTTCAGTTTGGATTCAAGTTTTGCAAGGATCCAATTCCAATATTTTATCCTGTAATTGTCGGGCTTTAGAAAGAACCCCAGATATTTAAAAGAATCCTCCAGCATTTTGACTTCAAAGTTCAGGATCGATTCCACTCTGCGCATCAGCTCTCTAGATAGACCTGTGCATGTTAGTGTAGATTTTCTCTCATTTACGCAAAGACCAGTAGCCTTAAGGAAAAGGTCCAAGATCCTCTTGAGCGTCCTACAATTCTCGAGACTACCATTGCTGAAAAGGATTATGTCATCCATGAAGAGGAGGTGAGTGACCCAGAAATTTTGTGCTATTCAATTCCTTTGAGAGTCCCCTGTATTTTTGCGTCATGGATCAGGAGACTGATACCATCTGCTGCTAGCAAAAACAAAAGGGGAGAGAGATGGCAACCTTGGCGAAGGCCACGTTCAGGGCTAAAAATACTGGAGGCTGCACCATTGATCAGGATAACTATGGATGAAGAAGAAACACAATTCATAACCCATCTTACAAAATCATACCTGAATCCTAGATGAGTTAACAGAAGCCTAACGTACATCCAACAGATTCTGTCATAAGCCTTAGACAAATCAATTTTCACAACGACTCCTTTTTTTTCCAATTTTTAGACTATATAGAATTTCTTGAGCAACTCCTACAACTTCATGAATTTGTCTGTCATTTAGAAAGCCAAATTGCTCAGGGGAAATGTTTCTAGAGAGGAAAGGTTTTAGCCTGACGACAATAATTTTTGCAATAATTTTGTAAACACAAGTACACAGAGAAATGGGCCTGAAATCGTCGAAAGAACCTGGAAGATTAGATTTGGGTATGAGTGCTCGAAAA
Organism: Pinus taeda; assembly: GCA_000404065.3. NCBI lineage: Eukaryota > Viridiplantae > Streptophyta > Pinopsida > Pinales > Pinaceae > Pinus > Pinus taeda. The sequence continues at coordinate 6,146 of APFE030074798.1, forward strand.
TTGGCAATGAAAGAATGATCGATAGAACTTGAACGCCTGGAATCTTCCACAACTGCCACTAACTCGTCTCCAACGAATTCAAAGAAATGCTGGAAGAATTTGGCAGTCCGGCCATCTGGGCTGTGGCTTTTGTCCCTTTGCATAGATTTGAGGACATTTTCAACCTCCTCCTTAGAAACAGGTGCCATGAGGGATTCATTACCTTCCTCCTCTATGAAACGTGGAAATATCTGGGCAACTCTAATGACTTCTGCAGTACAAACTTCCTCTGGTGCTTTGAAACGATTCTTGAAATAATTGACCCCCAATGAGGTCAAATCTTCAAAAGAATGGGCCATTGCACCATTGGCTTTATTCATTTCCAAGATTTTATTAGAGTTTTTTCTCCCTTTGGCATAATTCTGAAAAAACTTGGTGTTTTCGTCCCCTGCTCGCAACCTGATCGCTCTACTTTTTAAGTGCCATCTTTGCTCTCTGAGCTGAAGAATTCTCCTTCTTTCCATCTCCAACTCTTGAATTCTAGCCCGAGACTCTACTGTACCATAGCCATTTCCGTCTGGTTCTTCAAGGAGGGCAAGTTCAGAGTTAACAAGTTTCAGGGTTTCTTCTTCCTTTAGTTTCTTTTGGAGGGCCCAATGCTTTGAGGTGGCCTTCATCCTTATTAAATTGTCCATAAAAACCTGACTTCAACTCTCATCTTCATTAAGAACATCTTTCTTCCAAGTGTTATGGAAGAGGCTATTATAAGAAGCATCCGAAAGCCAAGAAGAATTAAAGGGAGTACCCGGTTTAGTGAAATCTCCCTTCACTTCTAGGAAGACAGGGAAATGATCTAAAAGACCACCATCCCCAACCCAATGTCTAAACGCTTGTAAATTTTCTGCCAACGATTCACAGATCAGGAATCGATCAAGTTTCTTCTTGATCCTATCTTCTCCTATTCTTCGATTCCTCCACGTAGGGCGCAACTTTATCGGGGAGACATCCACTAGGAGAGAAGAGGCCAGTTTATTTTGAAAGAAATCAGAAAGGGGATCTGATCTGGCTCTAACCCCCAAGATTCTTTCAACCACAAAGAGAAATTAAGGTCTTCGCCGATAATAAGGTTTGGGTGCGACAGGAAAGACTTTGCGAAGAATGAGTTCCAGAACCTCTCTTGTTCCAAGATAGGACCATAGACATTGAGAAAAAGAAAAGGGATGCATAGTTCATTGGAAAAAAGTTCTACAACCAAGACATTTTCTGATCCCCAAGAGGAGATCTCTCGTAACACCTTCGTGTTAAAACCTAGTACCACCCCTCTCGAATGTCCATTCGCATCGATGGCATGGAAGCTCCAACTCGGAAGAAGCTTGAAGAGACAACCTGAAATTTCTTCCCCCTTCCCCAACGTTTCTTAGAGAAGTATAATATCAGGTTTGTTGGTCCTGACTAGATCCTTCAGAGCTAGTTTTTTGGGTAGACTAGCTAGAGCAGTTGTAGGATAAAATGATCATTTAGAACTCTCAGGGGGTGACTGCTTTGCTCTAAGCACCCCTCGCAGAGACATCTGTTTCCCTCCAGCAATATCAATGACAACCTTCAACTGTGCCTTTGACAGATTTGTTTTCCCTCCTCTTAGCTTTCTCGGACCTATTGACCCCATATCCAGCCCCAGACCTCCTACAACCGACCCTTTCCCTTTCCTGATGGCTAAAGGTCTGAGATTGTAGGGGGGTTCAGGGCCCCCAACACCAGGAGGAAAAGAAGAGGAAAAATCCATGGGAAAAGAGGACTGTCTAGGAGAAGATGGGATGGCCATTATAACACTATCTAATGAGGCTAGTCCCTTCTTCAGATCCGGTAGATCATTCAATAGTTGCCTGACAGGACCCGTCTCATCACAACAAGAATGTGGAAAAGCATTAGAAGAACGAAAGGAGGAGGAGGGGGGAAGAAGTGAACTAGCCTGGTTCATTCCTGCCATTACAGAGACTGCTGAGATGCCAAGGGAAGACAACGGGTTTGATATAGACTCACTTGCTGCAACCCCAGGTTGGTCATTTTCAACTTCCTCCGCATGCTCCGGACCTTACTCCTGAGCGTTTGCCTAAAAATCGGTCTCCTTAATCTCAGCCCCTTCTTTCTGAGTGAATACCTTCTGATTTTTCTTTTCCTCCAGATTTTTCCCATTTTTCCTTTGCCTTTGACGATGGAGATGTCCAAGAGGACACTCTCGGGCCAAATGTCCATAATTATGGCAGTGATGACATATGAAAGAGAGGTTTTCATAGTCGAGGGTCTGAATAAACTCTAGACCACGATACTTCAGGAGCATAGCATCCGCCAAACCTTCTCTGGGATTTGAACTTACCAGAAGGCGGGCAGTGCTCCAGTCATGAGTGCGTAAATATGTTTTGTCCGTGTCGAGAAACTTACCCAGCGTGTTTCCAATTGAAGAGAAGGCCGAGTCGGTCCAGACTTGAATAGGGAGACTCGGTAATTTTTGACCCAGACTGGAGACTCCGCCGTTTTTTCTTTCTGGGCTTCGAAAAGGGGTGTCCATTTCCAGAATAAGATGGGCCTCTTCCCTAAACTCCCGTGCTTTTCCAACACCCATTCGACATGCTCATTTTGCCAAAACCGAATGCAAAACAAACCTCTGTCCAGAATCTTGATCTCTTCTGGCTGACCCAAAGCATCTTTCCATTCTGACAGAGTCCAATCCTTGATGAAGGCAGCCGAGAACTTTCTTCCACGGACTCTGCCAACTAAGAAGGTTTCCAAGGCTTCCAACGCCTGGTCTATATGGATATCCACTCCAAAAACGCAAAACGCAGCTAGGTCTCTCCTCCTTTTTTTGAATAGTTTGGACTTCTTCCTCTTCCCACCCACTACCTCCGTCTTGGCTTCTCCCTCTGTTGCCTCAAACAGCTCAGCTCGCCTTCCAGTAGGATGGCTGTTGTCTTCATCCGACTCCACAACCATCCTATTTGCCCCAACAACAGAGACTGAGACTAGACTTCGCTTTTGTCCCTCTTCTTTGGATCCTTTCGTCTCCCCTCCTGCCTCTTCATTGGACATGGACCTTGTCAGGCTGGGAAGCATTCCTTTCACCATCAGATTTTTTACAGGGATCCTTTCCTGGGCGCCTTTTTTCAGCACTCCTTCCACCACCTTATCAAGGAAACCTGACTTCACTGCACTATTCGGAAAGAAATAGAGCAGGTTTTCCTCGGACACATCATGTCCCCAACAAGCGAGAAGGTCTTCTAACGCTAGTTCTATATCCACCGACTCGCAATCGTGAAGCCTCTCCCGCTCTTCACACCGACCAAAATCCATTCACGGCGTTATAATAGCAGAAAACAAAAACTATAAACCCATAAGCTTCTGACCCACAACCTCCTGCTCCCGAACCTCATCCATGGGCACCCTAAATTTTATAATATTACTTACTATACACAATATTTATATATATCTTCACAGGTCTTCAACCATTTATAATATATAAAATTATATACATTACTATTCATGTAACTCAAAACTAAATTGTTACACATTCATTTCAAAATATCATTCCCAAATTAAAATACATCATTACTAACCATATCAATAAAGTGTAAATAATTCCAAATCATTATTATAAATTTTATATAAATATGTTCCCCACAAAAAAAAAATATAACCCTAAACGATCGAGATCCCAAATTTTATATAAATAAATATATATATAAAATCTCAGTTAACCCATTGCCATTACCATGAGCTTTGAAAATAATCCTCCCCAACATGGCAACGGCAATTGAGATGCATTTTTTTTCCTTTCAAGGGAGGTCCTTTTAAGGGAGGGCGGGGTGTTTTTGTTCTTCATATGTTTATCGATTCAAACGTTCAATAGCACCACCCTCTTGTGTGTTTTCGGTTGTATATCTTTAGAAACATATCAACCAGAAACGCGACTTAGCGATAGTGGTTTGTTTTAGAAGGTACAACCAGCTTACCAAGGACCTGGTAATTAACTTGGACCAATGGCCATGCGCGTAGCAGGCTGGTATAAATTACCTCAGGAAATCAAGGAAGAAATCCTGGCGTTGCTGCCAGTCGATTGTCTCTGCAGATCTCGCAGTGTCTGCAACGAGTGGAATAACATAGTCTCATCAGCTAGGTTTATAACCAGCGAATGGGCAAAAAACCCTTCCAATAAGAACCCATGGCTGGTTTTTGTTAATAATGGGTTTTCGGCATATTCTTTCTCCACACGCACATGGAAGACTCTCATGTCCTTTTCCAGCTTCCTTCCAGAGGCACGTAAAATTGTGAAGTGCTGGGGATCGGCCCAAGGGCTATTCTTGGTAGAGTTCCCAGGTGGTACATTTACTGTCTGTAATCCACTCACACAATCGTTCATAAATCTTCCCGTAATGTCCTGTATTAAAAAAGTTTTTAACACAGCCATTGTGGGTTCGAAATTGGATACTGATCAGAACTACAAAGTGGTGGCTGTGGGCTTGTCCCGGGGGAGTGATGTACATATCGTAGAAATTTACGATTCTGAGAAAAAATCATGGAAAGTGGCCGGACACCTGCCCCAGGAGTTTCAACTACCATTCCCGAATCCTTATCTTTATGGGCGATGGAACGATTATCCGAGGTATCCGAGGATGGTTTTCAAGGATGAATATTTTTTGTGTACAATAAGTACAGGCAAGGGTTTTTTAGGTTTCAATATCATGAATGAAATTATCTCAATTGTAGATTGTCAAAATATTTCTGATTCCAACCCGCACAAACAACTTCAAACAACACTGGAGCGACCTCAAACAACTTTTACACCATTGCCGAACTCAGCTGATGGCAGTGTTGTTTACCCTAAGCTGCTCACCTGCGAGTCGCGGCTTCTGCTGGCTGGGGCCATAGTCCGAGGATCTTGGCTGTCCAGGGAGATTGTTGAGGTCATGTTGTGGGAATTTCACAAGGACTCACCCTCTTCTTCTTCGTGGGAGGAGATTGCAAGGATGCCTCGGCCAATGTGCAAGGACTTCCAGGATATTATACGCGTGCCATTTGATTGCGTAGGGGTGGGAGATCAAGTCTGTTTTAAAATTTGCCCTAAAGGTTATGCAGCTGTTTACCATTTGAGCGAGAAGACATGGAGTTGGCTTCCAACAGCTGTGACTATAGAAGGAGTGTGGGGGGATGTAACTATGATGGCCTTTACACCCAGACCAGATATGAAGGTACGATTCAATTTCATTCAGTTTTTTTATTGTATAAGTAAAATAAATTTTGACAATATTTTAGAATCTGATAGATAGTAATAAGAGGAAGTAGTAAGAAGTAAAAAAATTAAATTTGTTATTATTTTTAAAGCTATGAAATATTTTCTGATGTTTACAATCACATTTAGTAGCAAGTAATGATATCTATTGAATAAAAAATATGGTTAAAATTTACAATCTGTATAAAAATGATACACAATGATGTTTATTTCTGTTTATTTTTAATGTGATCTTACAAGTATATTTTACTTATCATTAATTTTGCAATATTGTATCATTTTAACTTTTTGCTTTGACAATTTTAATGATTGTTTTTAATATAGTATAATATGTAAATATCCAATATAAAATATATTTCAGTGTCAAGTTCTTCGGACATAATATAGCAAATGGATTATGCTGAGTTTTAGCATTTATAAAAATAAATTGCAAATCCCATTTTTTAATTTTTTTGTTAAAAATATAATATAATATTGAAACATAACACATATGACCTTGAGAGGGTGTGGAGGATGTCTTAAAATTGTTTTTTCTTGGTTAAGAGCTAGTCTTCTTCTGACTTAAGGAACAGACTAAAGGCAAGAGGCTAAAGGCCCAAGACCAAGGCATCTAGTAGGAATGAAAGTCTGTCACCTTACGGACCACCAATGGGTTATTCCAGCTGGCGTGGTTTTCATTGATTAACAATGGGTTATTTCAAGTGATGAGCCTAATCATTGGGTAATTATATGGGCCTTAATTCACCTCCTAGTTTAGTCAAATGAACTCTTCGCACCACTGTTTCCCAACTAAACAACTAATTGGGAGAAATATAAATAGACTTATATGGGAAGACTTAAAGGGGAGGAGATAGAATTATTATACTGAGATTATCTTTGACTGAGTCTATGAATCCCTGTTTCTCATGCACTTCCCCAAGCTTCACGAAACACTTGTTTCTTTGATTATGGATATTCTCCCTCTTGCTTGAGATATCATGGTGTTGGTTATGGAAGAAGATTATTGAAGGTTAGGATAGGACGAATCCGGAGGACAATTCCGCTTGGAGCCAGAAGAAGAAGACTCAGGTGAATTCTCTCCATGTTATTTATAGCTTACTGCATTAAAAGAAATGTTGTCTTGTTTCTGAAATTAACTTTGTTTATTCATCAAATTATTTTGTAATTCTTAAATGAATGTTGTTTTGATGTATGATCAATCATTTGCTTATATGATATAAAGTCAAATTTCGTGAATATGTTTTACGTCTATACTGCTACGTATGTTCGAATTGGATGATTTTTAGGTTTGAAGAACATTGGGAGTTGTAGAGGGTCTGAACCTTATGGGAACTACTCGAACGAAGGAATATTGGGTATGTTCACTCTTATGTAGTTTGTTTATATAAGAATTTTGTGTATGAGTATTTCTTGTTGTAGTTTGCTTCTGCTCGGTTGGGGTTCTAACCCAAAGCCAGAGGGTACTTATTCTCGAAACAGAACTAGCGACTCCACTAGGGATAACAATCTTTTTATCCCTCGTTTGGGTTGTTTAATGTCAATCAAGGCTCAATCTTTGGTTTGCTTGTTGTTAGAGTCTTATTTGGTCTACTAGAGTCTCAGATTTTAAGTCTGATCTTTTTGATCTCGCTTTGTTTTTTTTTTCTTGCAAAGCTTTGTATACACATTTTACTCTATTTATAGTAGTCTACACATGCTTGTTTATGTGAAGTGAACCCGTGTATACACGAGTTTCCTATATCAGAAGTGCGTGTACATGCCTCTCTGCTTGAACATAGTCGCATATACCAATTTTTGCATTGTTTTTTCAAATCTATCGGCCTAGATAGATTTGTTGCTTGGTATGTTTAGTCTTTGTGTGGTCAATTTCTGTATGAAGAATTTGATTATTCTGTAAGCTTACTATTTCGAAGTCTCTTCCTCATTGAAAAGATTTGGCCTAGGTTTGCTTTTTTGAGTGAGTTTGTAATTGGTGTTTTGCAACACAAGACTTCGTTCAGAAGTTCTTGATTGTTCTGGTCCTCTAGAATAGGAGATTGCTTTCAATCTCAATGTCAAGCTCTATTTTTGATCTACTTGCTTTACTTTCTTTCGTTTTGTGGCCTTATAGCTTTTCTGGCTTTTTGAAAGTCTTTTTGACGAATTTGAAAGTATTTCTTTCTTGGCTTCTTGATGAGTTTGTCAAGCTCTTTGCAACTGTTTGGGTCGTTTAGTACAAGTTGAAGCCTTTCTACTCAAGTTCTTGTTCATTTTCAAGTTTGTAACTTGCAAAGACTCCTTGTACTCTTTTTTCGATTTTTGAATTTTAGTAGCATTTTGAGTGATTTCAAAAAGTTCTTTGGTTGTTTCTTGAAAAAGGAAAAGATCTCAAAAAACATTGTTTTTGTTTTCTTTTGCAAGTTTGCTTTTGGTTTCTTTTGGTTTTTGAAAGTGAATTGCGATCTTTTACGATTTGTCCTTCTTATTTGGAGAGAATTTTGTATTCAAAAATTGTATCCTCTTCAATACTTAAGTTGGCCCATTGATAGTTATAAACAATTGCTTTCGTTTTTTTAGAGTGATTTAGGATCTTGCATTTTCATTATACCCTGCATTAAGGTACTTTGCATTGTTAAAGCATTCGTAGACATTTTAGTTTTTGGGTGTGTGAAGTGTCTTTCAAGGAACGAAAAAGGAAAAAGTATTTTACTTTATAGAAGTTTCATAGAACCTACGTAGAGATCTCTTTTCATCAAAGAAAAATGATTGCATTCATGTAGTTAGTTTTTCATTGATTTATTTTGTGTCATACAAACACCATTGGTTTCACTTCCATCTATTCCCTTGACTTAAAAGAACAACCATTAAAATCAAGCGCTTAATTAAAATAAACTAGAATTTTTTTATTGTCATCAGAATACACCAACAAGTTTAGGTTTATTAGTGCCTTGGATTAGGCGAGAGGAGAGTTAACTCTCCAAGGCCACTCTAAATTACAAAACATAGAAGTTTGATTAATGAGAAAAATCTAATAGCGTTAGGGAGACCGAGAAAGCTCCATGACTGGGAGTAAAGCACAAGGGTTAGTGAAGATAAAGATGAGAGATAACCCCTCTCTTACTTATCGGATCTTACCTCACGACTATTTTGCTGGCTTCTGATACGAGTTGGTGACCATAGTTGTCTATTCCAGGGACCACACAAGTGGTTATGGAGGGGAATCACGTGGCACCTAAGGTTGACGTTGTATCACATTCAGCAGTACTTTTGGAGGGAACCCTTGCAAAGCTTGGGTCTTGCATCGACAAAGGCTATTGTTTGGAGGTCAGTGTAACTACCTCTAATACCTTTGCTAGTAGGCCTAGGGCATAATTACCAAAGTCTATTTTCGTAAGGTCCTTGTTAATAACTTTCTTGTATTTTGGTGTCCGTTTCTAATGACCCGGAGCGAAAATACTTGAGAGTTGTTTGATTGTTGATATCTTTAGGGCATTTTAGTGAGTGTTTTTTGCTCCTAGTAAGCCTAGATTTTTATTTTTATTTTTTTGAGTCTTGAAGTAGATATTTTAAATAATTCAAGGTGGCTGACCGACCACCTTGATGGTCTAGGAGACTTCTTAGGCTATCACCTATGAGTCTGGAACCTTCTCCTAGAAGGCGTAGGAGTGATTCTGCTAGTGGTTTTCAACCATTGGCAGCAGGTGCATCGGAGATTGATCCTCCACTTGGGGGCATTAGTTCACAAGATAAACCTATCACCAGTGTAGAGTTAGAGAGGAACACACTACTTTCTCGAGTACTCTTCCAGTTGGAAGATAATATCGAAGTTGAAGAGCTTTCAGAGTTAGTTGCGGCTCCGAATTCTCCTCTCCCTTCTGATCATCTGGACATTTTGTTATACATTGGAACTCCAACTCATAGGCCTTCGAGCCCAGGTTTACATACAACTATCCCTTTGATGACCACTGCTGGAAGCATGGCATCTATGACGAGTGTTGAGAGCATGGAGACTCCCATATCTGTGCAAGGGGGAGGAACTATTTCCATCCCTTCTATTACTCCCAGCATGACTATAGTTGGGTCTACTTCCATTCCGTCAATGAGAGGAAGTTCTCAAGCTACTGCATCCAGTTTTGGAATTTTCCCTTTTGGAATGTCGTCTCAAAGGGATTCCTTCAGTTCCTTTGAACATACCATCGACCGCCTCTACATCCATGATGAGTGGATCGACTTCTTTTCAAGGTTTCCCATTTGGAAGTGGTCATATACCACATTCCAATCCGACAGTAGGGTCAATACCTTTAACTTTTACAAATCAAGGTAATAACCCCTTCTAGAGTTGGACAAACCCTACGGTTAGTGGGATAGGAGCTGGGAATCAATTTTTCGGCCAAGGGAATGTGTCGTATTATTCGATTAATTTGTTTCAGAGTTTTCCACCCTTTGTTAACGCATGGAATCCTTATCATGGGCTATAGACTCCTTTCAATACTTCATTAGGGGGTAACTGCGTTGGTTATGAAGGATTTTCGACAGGAGCTGGTCAAGCTTCGAATTTTGCTAGACCACAAGGACCACCTTTTGGTTCAGTAGACTCTACAAGTTACTTCGGGCAACCTAGTGCCTTTCAAAATCTAGGTCATTCTTTTCATACCTTTGGAAATCTCGCTTGCTCTGGATGGAATTCCCAAGGTCCCCCACGACTTCCTTTTTTGGCGACACTTAATTTGCCAGACTTAACTAAATTGACTAATGATCTAATTAGGTACAATCCGGCTTGGCCTTCGGTCCCAACTAAACTTCCCTCGGATATTCCAAAGTTCGAAGGGAAGAGTGGTGAGGACCTGGGAGACCATGTAACCACATTTCACTTATGGTGCTCATCCAACTCCTTGATAGACGATTCCATCAGGTTGAAGTTATTTCAGTGCACCCTAACTAGAAATGCATCCAAATGGTATATAGAGTTGCTAGGGGGCACCTATACTTCTTTCGCTGATTTGGCTAATATCTTCTTGGACCATTTTCGGTTACCTGTCTGCTATGAAGTTGGAACTTAACTTCTAGCCAACTTTCAGCAAGACACCGCAACTCACATTTCGAATCATATCCAGGAATGGAGAAGGAGAAAAATGCTTATCAAAGCTAAAATTCCACCAGAATTCCTTCTCAAATGGTTTCTCAAATCTTTACAACCTGAGATCTCAAAGGATGTTTCTCTTTCTAGTGTTTATTCAAAAGAGCAGGCTATTTTTCAAGGCCAACAATTAGAACTGATATATTCTCAGTCTGGGACTCTTCATAAAATCCTATCTAATGCTCCTAGGTCTAAGGTTGATTTAGCCAAACCGAAGCCAGACCCCCATGCCGATAGTATAGTTATATCAATTGATGCTAATACAGTGAACCTTTTGAATCAATTGCAGCAGTGGTCTTTAGAAACTGCTTCTTCTAATCAAGAAACATCGTTTACACCTACACCTTCCCAACCTACCTTTATACACGTCGTCCAGGCCTCAAACCCAAAAGGAAATCAACAATTCGATGGGAAAAAGAAAGGATGAGGTAAGAAGAAGAACCAGGAAGGAAAAGCCAATGCAAACAAACCTAGCAATGGTATTGGTGAGGGTAGAAAAGAGTACAAGAAAAAGGTTAAGTTTCCATGCAAGTTATGTAGTGGAAACCATCTGACTCACCTCTGCCCCAAGATACAAGATGCTCAACGCTTATTAGTGTAGCAAGGGTCCTCCAGCTCCCAAGCTATTCTCACTAACCCTTTTCCCCAAGGGCAACAATTACTTGCTGGCGTGAATTCAAACACTAATACCTTCGCAGAGGGCAACGAGGAAGGGGAAAATTCCTCAAATGTTTATATGATGAACTCTCATATCGACGTCGCTACGCAATCACACGATTATAGTGAAACAAAAACATCTAAGACTAAATCTGTTCCCGAAGCCACAAAACCACTTCATATTGAGTGACCCTCTACTGAGTCTATACCTTGGATACCGAAAGGTTCCACAAAGTGCTCGACAATTAACCTTAATGCTAGGGTAGCCCAGAACTACTCGATCGTAGAAGATCTGGCTCAAATTCCTTGTGTTATGTCAGAGTTGGAGGTACTCCAGTCGTGCCCTGCTTAGAGAAGTGATTTTCTTTCGGCAATCAGTGCAGTAGATCCAAATAATTATTTAGTGCTCACTTTTGATATGCTAAATGTCAAAAAGAGACTTCCTCACCATATGGATTTCCATATAAAGTCCACTTTCCGAAAGACCAATATTTTTCAGACAGTTATAGATGAGGGAGCTTCCATGTTCGTGATGTTTATTTAATGTTGGAAGGCCATTGGATCACCTTCAGTTGTTCCTTCACTGACTCTCTTGACAATATTTAATGGACATTCTCATAGGCCACACGGGATTATCCCAGCTTTTCCTATATGTGTTGGGGGAAAGGTCGTAAATATTGAGGTAGAAATCGTCGATTTCAACCTGGATTATAACCTCCTCTTAGGCAGGAATTGGATTTACGAAATGGATGCCATAGTTTCATCTTTATTCTGCATCCTCTATTTTCCTCATGATGGGGAGGATTGTAAAAATTGATCAGTTGGATTATTCTTCAGGTGACTCCCAAGTAACTTCGGATTCTACTGTTCCATTGGTGGACAATCCTCATCAACCTATTAATAATTTAGGAGTTGGGATGTACTCATCGTTGATGGCTATATTTGACCTTCCTCCTCCTATAGCTAGCATTAATGTGATTTTATCTTATAGGGGACCTTCTCGGAAAGAGTTCTTTCGAACTCGTTATTTTTCGGACGCTCGACCCTTACCTTCATCTACCACCACATGAGATGGAGGGTAGGTAGGTAGAATGGAATTTCCTATGTCTGTAGCGGAACTCACTTATCAATCTATCGTTAACTCTGCAGACAACCATCGCACTCCTTTTTCACAAGAGGAGTTAGATGGAGATGTGGCTCCGACTTGGACCCTCGATTCTACTTCAGCTCTGGATTGCTTGGATACAGTCTTACCATCTGAGGAAGCAATTTTGGAGGCAATGATGGGTGTAGATCGACCATGGGAAGATTTACATCATCGTTCATATTTTCTTCCTCCATTGCGTGAAGTTGAATATAGGTTCTCCAATCTGCTTACTAGTGATGTTTGTATAGTTTCAAACCCTTTGGCTCCAACAATTATCCAGTGAAGGTAACATGTTGGTTATCTCATGAACTGTACCTATAAACATCTCTAGGAATCCTAACGTTATATAAAATGTCTTCATCAAAGACGATTGTTCCCCTGAAGAAATTCAAATCTACACCGACCTCTTTAAAGAGTTTCAAGATGTGTTCACTTGGTCTTATGAGGAAATTCCTGGAATTGATCCATCTATAGTCCAGCATGAGATCAAGACGTACAAAAATGCCAAACCTATTCGTCAGAAACTTCGACTGGTCAACCCTTGGAAAGTGGCAGCTATTAAAACTGAAGTTGAAAAGCTGCTTAAGGCGGGTTTCATATGCCCCGTTCCTCTAACTGAGTGGGTTTCCAATCCAGTCCCGGTAGATAAGAAGCAAGGAACGATCTGAGTGTGTATCAACTTTAGGGATTTGAATAAATCTTGTCCAAAAGACAATTACCCCATGCTTTTTATTGATCAAATTGTTGATGAATGTGTGGGTAATGCAATTTTTTCATTCATGGATGGATTCTCTCATTACAATAAAATTACCATCTGTCTAGAGGACCAGCACAAGACAACCTTTATTTGTCCCTAGGGCATGTTTGTATACAAGAAGATGCCTTTTGGTCTTAAAAATGTTGGACCTACTTTTCAACGGGCCATGTCTTATGCTTTCTACAACATCAAACATGATATAGAAGCATACTTGAATGACTTAGCTGCTCATTCTCGAAAGAGAATTGATCATCCCAGTCACCTTCGATTGGTTTTTGAAAGATGTTGTTTTTATAAAATCCGGTTGAATTCGAATATGTGTGGTTTGGCGGTCACATTCGGTCAGCCATGAGGATTCATTGTATTGAATGAATGCATTCATGTTGATCCGTTCAAGGTTGAGGCAATAATTCAGTTGCCTCCCCCATCTTCCATTTGTCAACTTCAAAGTCTCCAAGGAAAGGAAAATTTCTTGAGAATATTTATAGCAAATTATGCTGAGATTACCAAAGGATTTATGTGTTTGCTTAAGAAAGGAGTTCCATTTTTATGGGATGAATTCGTGCAATGATATTTTGATGCTTTGAAAAAAACATTAATCTTTGCTCCGTTGTTGAGTCCACCAGATTATGGCAGAGATTTTCTTTTGTATCTCGTTGCCGCAGAATCAACCATTGGTATGGTTCTGGTTCAAGAAGATGATGCTCTAAGTGAGCATGTAATCTACTACTTGAGTCGAGGCTTAGTAGGACCTAAGCTACGCTATTCTCCTATCGAGAAATTGGCCTTAGCAGCCGTCCATGCTATCTAATGGCTTCGTAATAAAATTCTGCTGCGCAAAACATTCATCTTAGCGTCTGTCAATCCTTTTCAGTTTGTCAGCCAAATCTAAGAAGTCATTAGTTTGTGCAGAATTAATTTCAGAGTTGCCTTGTGAGGAAGCCATTTTTATGAGGAAAATTTCCGCGACGAATATTTATTCCTCATTTTTTCACAAGATCCTTGGTATGGAAATATCATTATATATCTCCAGACTTCAAATTTCCCACCTGCTTTCTCCAAAGATGAGTGCCGAAAGTTGCATCACCTTGCCAAAAGCTATGTTATCATTGGTGATGTATTATATCACTGAAGGGTTGACTCAATCCTTAGGCGTTACTTAACTTTGGAAGAAGCTAAGTTTGTACTTAATGATTTCCACAATGGAGCTTGTGGCGATCATTTATCAGGGCTTGCAACAACCCATAAAATTTTTCGTGCAGGCTACTTTTTGCCCTCAATTTTCAAAGACTGTATTGAAGCGGTCAAATGTTGCCACCCGTGTCAAATCTATACTCGAAAAATGGGCGAGCATCCAGCTCCACTTTTTCCTGTTATCACTGTCAGTCCATTTACGAAGTGGGGCATTGATTTCACTACTTGTAATCTGCCTTTGGCAGCGAATCACAAGTACATCATTGTGGCCGTACATGATTGCACAGGCAGTGAATGTTATCACCAGCATCATTAGACTAGGGTGTCCCCTAGCATTTTGAGTCTTGGGTCATTTGATCGATTTTGTCTTGGTTACAGAACATTATGTATAAACTATAAACAATTATGTATATATTTTTGATTTTCGGAGCTTTATTTTGGCTAAGTTACATGATCCTGCTGCATATATTGATGTGATGCTTCTTTTTATAAATGCCGCAAATGTCTATCTAACACATAATTTGCCAATGAGTCTGTCAATGTGCTTAGACTTCTGGAAATATGTTGATATTGAATGAAATCGAACTGTCTTTCCAAAATTCTGACTCTTATGAACATGCGATAGATAGTTGAATTCCGTACGGAATAGATGCCGATGAGCTGTAGAATGACGAGCTGTGGATCTAGCTTGACGACATGTCGGCATATGCCATGTGTGATGGAATCAGAGAGGAGTTCTATCAATGCGCTGTATTCAGTGATATTTTTTGTCGACCGACCAATACATACCCCTCTAAAGCTTACTAACTCGCCGTTGGGATTGAAAATGGCCCATGCTGCAGAAGACAGGTTCTGCGAACTACGACTTGCTCCGTCGCATATCCAACGAATGATTCCAATAGGTTCGACATCTACAACGAATGCAAAAAGTGGATTACCTAACCAAAATAATTTTCTCTTGGCGAAAACAAAAAATGTAACAAAAGCATGAGGATTACTACGCGGAATTAGGCATAGTAACGCTTGAGGTACAACTTGTTGCGAGGTTGTGCCAGTGGAATCCCATCATAGTCCATCAACTCGTAGGCTCCTTTAGCTAATACCGGCTTAACAATATAGGGACCCATCCATAACGATTTGAATTTCCCTACTACGAACTTATTGGATTCCTGGTCGTAAAGTAAGACCAGGTCACCTTCTGAGAAGATGCGAGGTTTGACATTTTTGTCGAACTGTGCTTTGACTCATTTCTTATGAGCTTCATTAGCTGAAGCTGCATCACGGCGAGTTTCATCCAATTGGATTAGTTCCAAGAAATGAGCCTTTTCTTCTGAGGTTCCGTGGAGAAGGTCGACTGCGAGTTTGAGGGACGTGATTTCACATTGAACCGGTAAGATTGCTTCCAGACCATACATGTTGAGGGAAATGTTCCCCTAGGGCTTTTGGGTGGAAACCCTAGCAGACTGAAAGTTGTCTATAAAGAGAAACACACATTCACACAACCATTATGCTATTATAAGCAAATTCTATAGTAAGAGGGGCATACCTTAGGTCCTACGTTTGAGAAGGTCCTTTAGGGTCCAAACCCTTCTTCAAGTCCCTTTCGCTCCTTTGTCCCGCAAAACAACCAATTCCAAAGAACACATCAGTGTATTGACAAAGACTTATAAAGAAATCATCTTCATATTATAAGGAAGGTAGTTAGTTATGCAATTAAACAACCATTCACATATGAATCATAATATGAATATCATAACATGAAGAAGATCTATATCAGGAACAAAGACATGCGTTTCTTTTATTATAGAAAAATAAAGTACAGAAAAGGAATAATTTCACCTGATTCATCCTTTCGCAGGCTCAAAGCGGAACCGTCTTTCAAATTCGTCTAGTCTGAAGCCTTTAACAAACTCCTTCCATGACTTACTCCATAATATCTCAAGTAGTATGAAATTATCAACACACACAAGGAAACAAGGGTTTCCTGTAGAATGGGGTAAGTGCAGGAGGCACAGGGATCTTCAGACCTGGCCAGGGAAATCTCAGCATAGTAATCTTTCTCTCTCTTCTCTCCTCCCTTTGGCCTTCCCATAGAAGCCTTTTTATACTTCTCCAAAGTAGTTTTTTAGTTGGGAGTTGGTTGGGAACAGTTGGGCCACAGGCACTAACAGGTGATCAGTAGGTAAAACCCGCGATCTCCGCCCGAAAATAAGGAGTTTTATATTTTTTAAGTGTTTTAATACATATACGCGGTTTGGGTATATGCAGACCCACGTATACACGCGTTTAACTCAGGGAAATGTCGCGTACAGGAAATAAAACACTGTTTTTTAAATTTGGGACCAGGTCTGGAAAGAGGGATTGCCCTAGGCCATGAGTGCAGCATCACAAACCATAATAGTGAGATTTGGAGCTATAACAGATGCCCCATAATATATGAGGTTAGAAGGGGAACATGATGGCCGAAATATATTAAGCAAGTACATGGAAAGGAAATCTGCCAAAAACCGAGGAGTACTTCACCAGAATTCAGCCTGCCAAGCCACAAAAGGAGATCAGAAAGAAACACCGTCTGAGGCGGGCATACCCATGCTCAGAAAAAGCAAAGTATATCCACATATCAAGTACAAGCGGATCCACTAAGTATACAAGTATAAATGACTGGAAAATACATAATGGATCATCTGATCATGATCGAACAAGTATATGTCTGAATATCACATATAAAACTGTCAATGATGCTGAAAGATACAACGGATCACTCATACCAAAGACTGATCCCAAAAGGTACCAACTGAACATGATGGAAAAGGATGGTACTACACTGCAAACTCAGGTGCCAGCATATAGAATGTCGCCATAACTGACTGCAACATATAAGGTGGAGTGGTATCAACTAGCAGCAACAGGAGCAACTGTCATGTGAACCAATGAATGCTGATACAACCTGAGGTCTTCACTGACCTCCATGGTACCTTTCTACACCATGGGAATAAATGTTTTGAAGTCGACCATGTGAGGAATTGTTTGATTACCGGTCATTGATGTATACCGTTAACAAACACGAGACTACTCACCGATAATGATAATGAGCGTCAAGGTACCCAGTACAATCCAACAAGTGCAAATAGATGAGCTGGAGTCGAACACTTGTGAGAATCTATCGATCAGGAGACAATGTTAATTTCCCACTGTCGATAGCGAAGGATCTACCACTAATGACTGCAAACCCCAAGGTACTGCTAAATGGACTCTAGATCTTTGCCCCAGAGCAATGAGTCAGAGTAGATAGGGAAAGATCTGCTAGATTGAAGGCATTAAGGCATCCTTCATCAATCTAGCGTGAGTGTAACCCGTAGGCCAATAATGTGGAAGGAATCGAACGAAAAAAGATGTAGTAACCGAACCGAAGTACATTTCCGATGTACACAAGATGTGGCTAACGCATGGCTGAAACCCTTTGAACCAACCAATAATGAAAGCTGACACAGAGGCGAGGTATCCACCAATAGGGTCAAATGGAAACCAAGGTACTGCATGAATCCCAATGTGTGATAATGTAAGCTGACGTTGAACACAAGGGAAACCACTCAGCTAAAGACCCATGATACTGATTGATGTTGAGCACAAGGTAACCTATCAATAATGAAAATAGGGCCAGGGTGCAGCTCTAGGCCTGTCCTCAGAGCAAGATGTCGCCGTCGATAAGGACAAGACCCGCTAGCAAGAAGTCAATGTAGACCTTCTCAAACCTGCACGAGTAAAGGACCAATATAACTGATGTGATAATAGACATGACATTGACAACCAGGGATGGCCGACTAAAAAATGAGTCAAGAGACACCACAGAGAGGCCGACTCAGGCTAACTTCCCTTGATAAAAATCACGACTCAATGTGACTATATGGCAGCATATAATGACTTTGTATAAGTTCGTCATGCAGGAGGCACGAATGAACCCTCCATATGATTGGAAGAGATAACCAACCGGGGGAGAACTAACTCAATAACAAGGTTAAGGCGTACCTAAGTCAAACTAAATCCCGCCCACACGGAGGAGACTTTGTTTTGAGTGATTTGTTCAAGGGCGACATGACTGACTCTAGCTGCCAATAATAAATGGAAATACTGTCCCATTCCCGCTCTTTTTGGATTTTTTATTTTTTTATTTTTTTCTATTAAGCTCGAAAAAGAATAAAAGAATGCTATGGTATAGTGGAAATAACGAGTGTTGATGAAACAAATGATCTAGTTCTTGGGAATGGAACATTCCTATGCTCAATGCAGGGAGGCGAAAACTGGTCAGTGAGACTCAAAAGTACGTTCCTTCCACGGGTCAAGGTGTGTCAAGTTGCAGAAGTCAAAGGTATGCAAGGTTGATTTTGCAGTCGTCATGGTCAAAAATTGGCTTAAACATGAGTCCAAGTGAAGCCGGCTCTAGGCCAAAAGTTGCAAATGGTCAACATGCAATGCAGTAGTACAACTCAACACAAAGGAGCCTCTAGGGTATAAGGCCAGAACATAGCGAATAAGATAAGAGGAATGAGTCTTCAACGCATAAGTCATGGCGGGACTACAGAGGACTCCTGCACCTAAGGACAAAAAATATGCATGGGTGCCAAGTGACAACAAGGTACTAACTAGGGCACCCATAGTAAGGTAGGCTCTACCACACAAGTCATGATACTTCTAAGCAATGAGAAGGTTCTGCACCATAACTTGGTGGGGTCGATCCTAAGGCCAAAATGGGAAAGGAAACTGATAAGTGCACAATGCAGGCAGAAAAACCCAACCTATATGTCAGTTTCGAGAACCAATACCTGTCAGAACGGATCAACCATAAACTTCCAAAGGAGAAATATTCCAAGTTCTGTATACATAAATAGGAACACTAGACAAGAAGTTAATACATCCCACTTATAAACTTCATATAAGATCTTGTGTTATAGAATACAAAACTTGAAAATGCGTACCTTATATATGCAATATGGTACAGGGAACCACGCAGCCTTGCGGCTTACGCATAATAGTTCTACTGAACAAACCCCTTGTAGGGCTCAGGCCAAGGATTCCTTTGGTAGTCATAACTCATGGCTTCAAAGAGTTCCTCTTGTGAAGGAAAAACAAGTTCTAGGAAATCATGACAACTACAAGGATCAACAGAGGGAATTAAAGGGTCCCATGTCCCTATAGGAAGAATCTCTCGGTCAACTGCCAGGACCAAGTCCCAAGAAGGAGAATAATAGGTCAAAGGATCCTTCTCAGAAGCATTTGAACATTGAGGATTCAATGCTACATAATTGACCCGTGGCGGGGTGGAGTCTACTTGAACACTTGGAACAAACTAAGGGGCATTCTGCAGTAAAGTCGAATTAGGGTGGTGATTATCAGATGCAAGCTGATCAATAGTGACAATATTCCCGTTATGAGGAAAGCACATTACTCGAAAGAGTGAAGACACCACAGCATTCATAGCATAGAAATAATCACGCCCAAGTAGCATATTAAATTATAAAGGGATATCAACCACCATCATATCGATTAAGACAGTCTTCCCACCTAAAGTGATAGGCAATTGAGGAAGAACACCCATAGATTCACTAGGTCTTCTATCATAGGCTAACAACTGACTTTGAGCTGTCAACAACTTTGGGGAACCCAAAGCTTTCAAAGTCAAAGAGGATATAATACTTGTAGAGGATCCTTCATCCACCATACATCGATAGACATTTGAGGAATTCACTCTGACCTTTATTTGGAAAGGTGCAGCAGAAGGAAGACAAGGCTCAACAAGACTATCCCAATCAAAGGAAACACTGTTAGAACTTAGAGGGGGAACATTTGAAGAAACCGTAATGCCCCTATACCAGAAGACCCTCTACTAGAGATCAAACAGACTCTTTTGTTAGGGGCTTCAGCCCCCAAAAGAGGAGTGTAATCGGCCAATGATTGCACTGGCTCAGCCACATGATCAACCAATGGTTGATGGGATTGACGAGAAACCATATCAGATCTAGGAGTAGAAGAACTTTCGAACTTGGACCATATCCTTTGGACCTCTGGAATACCAGGGCATAAATGAGTAATATGGTCTCGCTTGCATATCTTACAAGGGAACTTAGGTTTAAAACTTCTACGTCTAGGTTTCTTATCAACCCCCATTCCGCCAACATGACTAGCAGTGGTTTGCGGAGAGTCCTGAACATGACTTGTGGAGGTCGGTGACTCTTTGCTAGTATGATTTGCAGTGACTAGACTTATGCCCCCAACGTGACTAGCAGCGGCTGAAGATCCATCTCCAACATGACGAGCAGAGGTTGAAGATTCATCTTCCACATGACTAGTAGAGGTTGAAGATGAAGTGCTAGTATGACTTGCAGTGACTAGACTTGTGCCCCCAGCATGACTTGTAGCGGCTGAAGGCCCATCTCCAACATGATGAGCAGAGGTTGAAGACGAAGGGATAGAATTATTCTTCTTATTTAACTTCCTCTTTCTCCTCCTTTTAGATTTCTTATTACAAGGAGGAGGGGAAAAAGGAACCCCGGATTTCTCTTTGAAAGAAGATGAAAAATTAGCACCCATGTGATGCCCTTGAAATAAAGCATTCAATTGAGAGGCTTCAAGAGAATTTGGAATATTTGGAGTGGACCACAGCCAAATGGGCAGTCCAACATTCAACCCAGGAATATTCAAAGTGGCCATCAAGGGAGTACCAACGTTTCCAAAGAAAGGAAAAGCACAAGGATCCCCTTTTGGAAGGGTACCTTGGTTGGTTTCCACAGGAATATTGGCCATATCTAACTGATCCTCAAACCCTTCCCTTACGGGAATGTAGAAATAACTTTTTAAGGAATATGGATAAGTAATCAAAACCTTTGCCCTTGAGGAGGAAACTCCACAACTTCTAAAAGAATGACCAAAAGCCTTTCAAGATTGGTAGAGTGGTAAGCCAGTCACTCAGAACACAAAGTCCTAATGTGACAAGACTAAAATAACTAAAGCCAACTATATACAAGGAGCAAAGAGCACTCACTAAAAGGTCCCTAAAATATATCAGCCAATCAAACAACTTCAAAGTATTTCCACTCCGGGTGATGAGGACCGGACACCAAAATACAAGAAAGTGGATTAAGGGGCCTTTCGAAGATAGTCTGGGATAATGACGGCCCATCCCTATCAGCAAAAGTAATAGAGGAAGTTACGCTGACATCCTAAGAACAGCCTACGCTGGTGCAAGCCCCCAAGCTTCGCAAGGGCGCCCTCCAGTAGTACCGTTGAGAGTGATACAACGTCGACCTCAGGTGCCATGGGATTCCCCTCCACAGCCACCTGTGTAGATCTCTAGGAGTAGCAACTATGGATACCAACTCGTCGCAGAAGCTGGGCGGAACAGTCGTGAGGTAAGTTCGGACAAGTAGGAGAGGGGGTATCTCTCTTCCCTGTCTTTACAAACCCTCGTGCTTAACTCCAAGATCCGGAGCTTTCCTGGTCTTCCTAATGCTATTGGATTTTCACTCGCTATTCAGACTCCTACGTTTGACGTTTAAATGGCCTTGGAGAGTTAAATCTCCACTCGCCTAATCCAAGGCCCTAAAATCCTAAAACTTTTTGGTGTATCTAACTTAAAAGAAAAATTTTAGTGAATTTTAATTAGCGCTTGATTTTAAAATAGGCTGTTCTTTAAGTCACGGGATTACGGAAGTGAAACTTGATGATATGTGTATGACTCAACCAAAAATCAAAGAAAAAGTAACTACATGAATGCAATCATTTTTCTTTCGATGAAAAGAGTACTCTACATGGGTTGTAGGAAACACTTAGAAAGCAAAAACTTTTTCTTTTCTTTACTTGTAACACACTTCACACACGCAAAAACCAAAAGAATTGCTAATGCTTTAATGATGCAAACTAATGCAAAGTATAGTGAAGATGCAAGAATTCAAGATTTCTCTAAAAACAAGAAATGAAAGTTGCTTGCTTATCAATTTTTATTTTGCCACTTAAAATGTCTAGATGGAATATACGATGCTACCATTCATTTCGTCTAAACAATAAAAACAAGTTTCAAGACAAACATAAGGCACTTTCATTCACTAAAAGGAAACTAATTGAAAAGCAACTTCAAGAAAGCAAAACGAGTTTTTTCAAAAAGTTTTCTTCAAAGCAACAACAAAAAAGTCTTTTCAAAAATGCTTTCAACAAGACTAAAACTTTGTGATTGAAACAATAAGCAACAAACACTTTTGCAAGTTGACACCACACAATGGATGAAAACTCAACAAAAATAAATGTGTTTAAAGATGCTCTTTAACAATCGAAAGCAACAATGAAATCTTTGGCAACAAAGACCAAAAATGATCAAAAAGACAATTTCAAGAAAGTATCAATCAACAACTTTCATGAAACAAAGAAGTGGATGGTCACAAAAAGCGGTTTTGTCAAGAAAACGAAAAGTCACCAAAAGCAAGATTCAACATAAAGATTGATACCAATCTTTTTGCGCTGATAAATCAGAGCAGCCAAGATTCCAACAAGAAATCTTGTGTGCTTTTAGCAAAAAACGACGACGCTTGCAACTACAAAACAAGACCAATACTCCTTACAATCAGAGAGAAATTGGAGTAAGACCCTTGCTGTAAAAAAAACAACTGATACTGAAAAAATGATTGTTTCAAACTGAATCAAACCACCAGACAAAACTTCAGAGACACGAAAATTTATAAATCTTGAAAATTGGAAGATATACTCGACTGTACTTATGTATAGATTGTGTGTATATGCGACTGTGCCTGAGGAGACCTGCGTATACGCGGGTTTACTTCAGGAAACAAGCGTATGCATGCTTCTGTAACTAAGGAAAACAGTGTATATGAAAGATTTCAAGAAAAATAAAAAACAAACTGAAGAAACTGGCAAAACTTAGAATTCAAGAACAAACCAGACAATAACAGCAAACAAACAAGCAACTGAGCCCTGATTGGCTTGACAAACACCCAAACTAGGAACAACAAGAGTGTTGTCCCTAGTGGAGTCGCCAATTCTGTGAGGGAAAATCCAATAGCGTTAGGAAGACCAGGAAAACTCCGGATCTGGGAGTTAAGCACGAGGGTTTGTAAGAGTGAGATTTGGAGCACGAGGGTTTGTAATAGTGAGATTTGGAGCTATAAAAGTACACAAGTTGAAAAGGTGTAAACCTGGTCGCATTGTTTACTGATGTCTGGTATGCCCACAAGGCCGAGTACAGGATCATGTGCCAATCCCGTTTATGGATTCCGATCATTCTTTGCAGCATGTGCTTTAGGAACTTGTTGATCACCTCAACCTATCCGTTAGCTTGCAGATAATATGGAGTAGAGCTGTCATGGGACAATCCTAATTTGGCAGCCATCACGTGATTGCGAAAATGTGATCCATGATCTATGAATATGGCCTGTGGAATGCCGAATCTGGAGACTACATGATTAAAAAAGAGAAGGGCAACCGTTTCGCCACTGTTGTTTAATGTAGGCATCGCCTCGGCCCATTCGGTAAAATAGTCTACCGCGACTATGATATACCCATGCCCCCCCGGCCGAGGTGGGGTTACATGTCATGAAATCTATGCCCCATTTGGCGAATGGCCCAATAGAAACTACTGGTTGCAGCGGTACAGGTGGTCTTCTGGTTTTTCTATCGAAAATTTGGCAAGCATGACAACTTCTAACTGCGGTTATGTAATCTTTGAACATTGTTGGCCAGAAGTATCCTGCTCGCAATTTTTTTTGCGCCGTAGCATAACTCGATTGATGCCCCCCACATGCACCTGAATGACAGTCATTCAGGACTTTCTCGGCCTCCTCATGGGTGAGGCACCTCCACAGAACTGTATCGATACCACAACGGTAAAGGGTATCACCGACGATCACGTAGTCTTTCGCTTGGTATCGAATTTGTCGTTGTTCAGAGCGTGAGGCATTAGACCTATATTTTTGTGTCTGGCGATAGCTGATTATATCTCCGTACCACAGATCGCTTGAAGATATCAGAAACAAGTTTTCATCCACGATTGCTTCTTCGGATGTTACATCATTGGACGACGATGGGAGATCACATAGTAACTCTGCGAATACTAGGGCTTTCTTTGATTTGGATTTTTTGAATTCCATATCAAACTCTTGTAGAATCGCTATCCATTTTGAATATTTTCCCCCCAGCAACTGTCGCGACAATATATAAGTCATGGGGTTGCAATCTAATAAAATGGTAGTTTTTTTGAAGAGGACATAGTGTCGAAATCTCTGTATCAAACAACTGCTAGGGCAAGCTTTTCAACGTAGGAGTATTTCATTTCCATATCATTTAAGTTTCGGCTTAAATAATATATAGGATGTTCAATTCCATTGTCTTCTTGAACTAAAACCATTGCTATGGTCGTATTTGCTGCAGCCAGATACATGTTAAAGTCTTTTTGATAATCAAGAGCATACATTAATGACTCTTGTATTAGAGATTGCTTTAAAGCATCAAAGGAAGCTTGCGCAACCTAATCCCAAATGAAGGGTACTTATTTTTTCAATAGATGAGTATAACCTTTAGCTAGTTTGGCGTAATTTGGAATGAACCTCCTAAGGAAATTTTCTTTTCCTTGGAGTTTCTGAATCTGAAGCAAGTTTGAAGGTGGAGGCAAATCGATGATTGCCTGAACCTTGCATGGGTTGAGACGAATTCCATCCTTTGAGACCATGAAGCCAAGTAAACGGCCAGAACTGACACAAAACATGCATTTGTGTGGATTGAGTCGTATCTTGTAGTGTCGGCAACGTATAAATATCGCTCTCAAATGGCGCGGATGATCAGTCTGATTTTGCGAATGAGCTGGAAGATCGTCGAGATATGGTTGAACGATTTTTTTGATGTCATGGAAAGCATAGTTCATTGCTCTCTGAAAAGTTGCCCCTGCGTTCTTCAAACCAAATGGTAGCTTGCGATATGTGAATGTGCCCCACAGACAAATGAATGTAGTCTTTGACTGGTCCTGTGGGTGTATATTTATTTGATTATACCTGGAAAATCCATCCATAAATTAAAATATTTCGCATGCACCGCATTCATCAATTATCTGGTCAATAAAGGGTGTAGGGTAGTTGTCTTTTGGACAAGCTTGATTTACATCCCTGTAATCGATGCACACTCTAATCGTTCCTTGTTTTTTCATCACAACAACAATATTCGATACCCAATCGGTCAGAGGAATGGGGTAAATAAAACCAACATGGAGGAGTTTTTCAACTTCTGCCTTGATGGCAACGGCTTTCTTGGGGTGCACCTGTCGTAGCTGTTGTCATATTGGTTTGACATCTAGATACATCTTAATTTCGTGTTCAACTATGCTCGAGTCAATACCTGGCATTTCATCGTATGACCAAGAAAAGACATCTCTGAACTCACGAAAGAGAGTGCTATATATTTCCAGTTCTGAAGAAGAACAAGATTTGCCAACATGAATATTCTCTACAACATCTGTTTTGGTCGAGATATTTATGGCAGTAGTCTCTTCGATATTGGATAGGTTTCTCTCGAAACCCATCGTATTTACAGTATTCATAAGAAATTCAAATACTGAAGGATGGTGTAGGTTGATGGAATCATCTTCTTTCCAATTTAGAATATGGGAACGATGGTGGTAATCTTCCCATGGTGCCCCATCAATCATCATTGATTGAATGATTCCTTCGTCTGTAGAGTGTACTTGCGACCAAGGATCTGAAGGGGTACCATATTCCTTAGACCTATCTATCTAAATGCTTCATGAGCGTTGATACGGGTTTTCCTCCCATGCTGAAAACATTGATTGCTATAATATTTCTAGTGGGGTTGGAGGCAATACCTGCAGATGATCCATTTTAACATCGTTTTTTGACATATTTTGAATGGAAGATATCATATTGGAGGTTCCTACGTTAGCCACTCCCACCAAATTGGTTGGAGGTGGTAGGGTAAAAGTTCCCATTAATGTGGGGTCTTTTAGTAGGCCTACTCCGATATTGTGAAGCATGCTAGGGCTTCCATGGATCATCGGAATACTTCCCGTAACTTGCAAACTGTTGGGGAGAAAAGTTTGTTGGTTGATTATTGTAATTCCTCCTTGGGAAACAAATGCAATTTTCCTAAAGTAGGTCGACATAATGGATGCCATGGCGTATATCCAGGGTATTCCTAGTAGGATGTTGTAATCGAGGTTTCCGTCAATGACTTCAACATTGATTTCTACTGTTTTTCCCCCCAGTTCGACTTGAAAGTTACTTAATATTCCATACGGGGTATATGTTCGTCCATCAAATGATTTCAATGTCGTCGATGATTGCGACAAGGATGGAGACCCTAGAGTTTTCCAGCAAATCATCGACATGATACATGTGGATGCCCCCATCAATAACTATTCTATGAACAGTTTTGTTGAGGGCTTTCACTTGAATGAGGAAAGCTAGTTGAGCTGGTAACTGAGGGTCGTATCCGTTGTGGTTAAAAGATACAAGATTGGAATTCATTGGGTTAATCCCACCTATTGCTGATAATAAAGCCTGCTTTTGGGAGGGGCAATTTTGTAGTACCTCAAGAGTCGACATCGCGGAGGGCGATTAGGCTAAATCCTCCACTATATTATAGTGTTGTGCTACTCGGGCATGAGGATTAAACGTCGATTTGTGTACTACTCCCTTTGGGGGTTTTATTGTTAATTCAGGAATGATGGGTGGCACAACTTTGGTTGAAGTTGTTGTTGAACTACTAGGTTGATCATTATCCTTGTTGTTCAACATATGTGGATTCCCATAATATTTACTCCTTGTCGATATGAGAGCATCATTCAGTTGCTCTGAAACTGACAACATTAGCACTTGGGACGGGGAAGCATTTTTGCCAGCAACCAGATTTGTTCCTGGGTTAGGAGACAGATCAGTCAATACAGCAGAGGTTTTTGAACTTTTTAAGGATTTTCTAAGTTCATCTTTATATGGACACTCACTGGTCCAGTGATCCTTGTCACATATATGACATGGAGTTTTTGGTTTCCTATTCCGAGAAGGGTTTGTAGAAGATTTTTTAGGAGATGATTCCTCCTGGTTTTTCTTCTTCCCTTGTTTTTTCTTCTTGCCTCCTGGTTGCTTGGCTTCTTTGTCTTTGTCTGTCGACACGGCATTTACTTTCGAGGTGAGAATTTCCTCATTTTCATTTTGACTCGAAACCGTGCGGGACTTTTTCGACGTAGCCTTTGCGGATTTAGTGCTTGTCGTACCTATCATGCCATCGCTGGCATGAGTGTCTTTGTTTGATTTAGGAGGCAGAGGAAGAGAAAATTCTGGTCTAGGAGCATCAGGGATTTTATCGTAGAGCGTGCCAGACTGAGTATAGATCAAGTCTAGATATTGTGCACGAGCAATAACTTGCTCTTTAGTGACAACTCCTCCCTTTGCCACATCTTCTGTAATAGCAGTAACAAAGCTTAAAACCATTCAGCCAAAACTGATCAGGACATACGTTTTTACCATTCTACGACGACGTCACATTCATGAATAGATCGGATATGTGAGTGGCCATCATTGTTTGAAATGAAGTAGCTCAGTTCCTGTTTCGTACCTTATAGGTAACTGAAAATGGGTTAAAAAGGTTGTGGCTAGGGTACTGAAGTTATCAAACGAAGCTCTAGGTAATTCGATATACCACTTTGCTGCCGGACCAGTTAGCGTTCGCTGAAAGAGGCGAAGCCTAATCGAATCATCATTGAGAGTGTTTGATTAACACCATAGATGAAAGGTCATCACATGATTCGACGGGTCTTCGCCTAGATTTCCATTAAATTTAGGAATATCAGACAGAAGTTTATGCAGAATCGCCGGACACCAACGGGCGTAGGCAATTAGATCATTCGTTAGTCGACTTAGATCTAGTAACTCTAAAGTTTCCACAAAAGGCAACTGCTGATTCAGGCTTGGTTGAGCATACCGAGGATAAGATGGAACCATTTGAGCAGTTGGTCTTTGCATACCAGCATAATGCATTTGATGTTGGTAACTTTGGTAAGGTTGATGAGCATAACCATTATGATATGGTTGATACGGCTACCCATTAATTGCAAAGACTTGTTGCTCATATCCTTGGTAA
Source organism: Pinus taeda (assembly GCA_000404065.3). NCBI lineage: Eukaryota > Viridiplantae > Streptophyta > Pinopsida > Pinales > Pinaceae > Pinus > Pinus taeda. The sequence goes on from APFE030074798.1 coordinate 34,419, forward strand.
GCTTGCTGGAATTGCAGTTGTTGGTATTGCACCAGCCATGGTTGTGAAGCCATGGGCTATTGTCCAGTACTGACTGTTTGACCAAGATGGTGGTTGGCGTTCCCCATTTGAACCTGTGCCATACCACTAGCTGGTGATTGTGGTTGTTTCGTAGGTACAAGAGGTTGTTGCATTACAACTTGCGAAACTTGAGGTTGGCATACAACTGGTAATGCTTGTACTTGCGATACTACCACAATAGCCAGTTGAGGCAGGATTGGCACCCAACCGCTAGTTGTGATTCCAGCATAACCCAAATTTTGTTGTGAACTCACGTATGGTTGTCCTTCCGAGGAAGGCAATGAAAGGGTATACAGTCCTCCATATGACGGTAATCCAGTACTCAAAGGAATGATTTGCCTTTGGGGACCAGTTTTCCCAAATTGACCTTGTGAAGGATCAATTTGTTGAGACTCAACGTAAGAGATTCTAGATATAATTCCGGACGAACAAACATGAATAGTCCATACTGTTGAAATAGCCCCTAGATGGGCTCCATCCAGTGATTGAGAGCTAGTTGGAATAGATGGCACGCCGACGAACATTGTTAGAGTAGCAGAAGGAGCTTCTGCTGCTACTGTGTCGGGTAACACAGTCCTTGATGTCGACAGTTGTTCAGACATATTAAGCCTATCCAACAAATTCCTTAGCGGTTCTTCAGGAACTTCCGATGGCGGGTGAATATCTTGTAATGAAGAAGGATACAGGGAAATCCCAGCTCCAAGTTGCGTTGGAGTGTTAGATGGAGGATCTTCCACAATCTCTTCTATGGAAATCAATCCAGGAGGAAGAGGCAGATCGTCAGGTTCGTAAAATATTTCTGGTGCCGAAGAAGATATAAGTTCTACAGCAACAGATGGTTGGGGAGTAACACCTTTCGAATCAGTTGTAGATGGAGCAGGTTCAGGAATAGAAGTGTTTACCGTAACACTAGGATCAATTGTAATGTCCTTTTGTTGTTGCAAAATTTCTTTTGTAGAGGCAAGGATACCAGAAATGTTCGGAGTAATCGGAGTCTCTGAGGATGTTGGAGTCCTTGCTCCAACCAACCTAGGGGACTTTGATCTAGCCAAATGAGTTCGCTTCGTCCAGAATGGTTTCGCTTGTGGATTCAACGACGGTTGACTCGTAAGTTTCCGCGAACGACGGGGTTTTGATTGCCTTTCTTCCACGATTGCGGATTACTTGATCAACTCAAAATAAATGGGAAAAATGTTTTTCGAATTAAATGAATTTTAGACGCTTTGACACAACTTGTTTTTTCAATTTTAAAGAGTCGAGAAAAAACAAAAGATGACTCTAGTCGCCTTCGATTTTTATTGAGCCTGAAGTGACAAGTGCTCAGAGGACCTTTTTTTTAAGGAGTCTGAAAAGGAGAAAAATGGACTTCTCTGGAGATCTAGGCAGAGGGGAT
>APFE030074800.1:7989-24773 GCA_000404065.3 Pinus taeda
TCTACAAAAAAGGGAAGCAAAATGTGGTGGTAGATGCACTCTCAAGAAAGGATGAGGATGTGGAAGCATTGTTGTGCAACATTTCTATTATCCAACCAGATTGGATAAATGAAGCAAGGGAGGAATGGAAGAATGATAAAGAAGTGTGGGTACATATTCGAAAGTTACAACAAGATTCTAGTACATCTGATACATTTAGTTGGCAAAATGATTCGTTATGGTACAAAGATCACTTATACCACTGTAAGAATTCACAAGTCAAACAAAAGATTCTTATGGAATTGCACACTTCTCCCTTAGGAGGGCACTCAGGATTTTTAAAAACTTACCACAGGGTGAAGAAGGAATTTTGTTGTGATGGCCTTAAATCAGATATTGAAAAGTTTGTGGCGGAATGTTTGGTTTGCCAACAAAATAAAGTTGAAAAAATTAAGACCGCAGGTTTATTACAACCTTTATCCATTCCAAGCCAATGTTGGGAGGAGGTTTCAATGGATTTTATCGCAGGTTTACCCATGTCTGAGGGAAAGAGTGACATCATGGTGGTAGTTGAAAGACTTACCAATTATGCACACTTTTGTGCATTATCACATCCATTTAAAGCCAGTATAGTTTCTACTGCATTTATGGAAATAATTCAAAAGCTACATGGAAACCCAAAGATTATTGTAAGTGACAGAGATCTCATTTTCACTGGAAATTGTTGGACAAAATTATTTTCTTGTCTTGGTACTTAGTTAGCTCATAGCTCATCTTATCATCCTCAATCTGATGGGAAAACTGAGATAGTGAACAAATGTTTGGAAGGATATCTTCGTTGCTTTGTATCTGATAAATAGACACAATGGATCAAATGGTTGCCTCTGGCTGAATGGTGGTATAAAACTTCCTTCCATACAACAACAAAAATGACCCCTTTTATGGCACTTTATGGATATCAGCCACCATCCATCGCATCATATTTAAGAGAAAATTCTAAGGTTCAAGCAGTGTAACATCACATCGAACATCAACAATAAGTCCTCCAACTCTTAAAGGATAACCTCGTGTTGGCACAAAATAGAATGAAATAATAGGTAGATCAACATGGCAGCAAAAGAAGTTTTGATGTAGGTGATTGGGTATTCCTATGGCTACAACCATATAAAAAAATGTCCCTCAAGCAAGCTAAGAATTATAATAAATTATCACCAAAGTATTATGGTTTGTAGAAGGTGTTGCAAAAGATTGGTACTATGGCATACAAATTGGAGCTTCCTACAGCATCTCGAGTGCACCCAGTTTTCCATGTTTCATGTTTAAAGAAGGTTATAGACAACAATCTCCTAGTTCAAACAATATTTCCAGAACTTGACGAGGAACGAAAAATTATATTGGAATCGGAAGTAATCACAGAAACAAGAACTCAATAGCTACGAAATCAATCAATTTCGGAGTATCTCATCAAGTAGAAGAACTTATCTGCTGAAGATTACACATGGGAGGATGATAATTTTATACAAAAGCATCCAGAACTACCCAAGCGTTGAGGACAAATTTTTTTTGAAGGAGAGGGGCATGTTAGGTCCCTATAATACTAGTGATTACCCCATTACTATTGAAGTTGTATCCCTTATTAATATTGTTGTGCCCCTTGTCCCCATATTTTTATTACTGTGCCCCATAGAATCCCTCCATTGTTATTTTTGTGGCTATATATTATTATTGTTAGGTCGGCTGGGTTATATTGTGATTCCTTAGACTCCTATATATAGAAAGGAGGTTTTTTCATTTGAATCATTCAAGAATTGTTCATTTATGTCATGTAAAGGAGGTTTCCCCCTCGAAGAGGCTGAATTCTAAGGAGTTGATCTATCCTTTATATCTTTTCTTGAGTTGGTTTCATAACATTTATCGATAAGAATATAGGCACAGGGCATCTAGAAGCATGTGATAAATGTACCCAAACTAGTTATATATCAACTCCAGTTGTTGGGATTTACTAATGGCTTCTTCCTCGCTTTTCTGGAATGTTTTAGCCATGTCTTTAGAGATTTTAGAGGTGAGGGGTCTCAAGAAAATATCTAGGAGGACTTTCTCTTCAAATTCAGTTTTGCATAGGATGTGACATTTCTTCCATTCATGGATATGGTTTGAGATGTGCATAACTTGTGTTTTCTTGAAGTTGGTTAGGAATTCCAAACCTGAATCATGGTGTACTGGGAGTTGGAATAAAGTAAGGAAAGAAGTAGGCAATGAGCTAAAAGTTCCATTAGATGAAGAGAGTTGGTCTATATACCACTTTGCAGCAGAACCTATTAGGGTGCATTGAAATAGTCATAATCTATTATTAGGTGAGTACCATGGGTGAAACATCATGATGTGGTTCCCTTGGCCTTCACCCCACCTTCCCTCAAACTTTGGAATATATGAGGCAAGATTTGTGGGCATAGTTGGCTAATTTTTGCTACGTTCGATTAGGTCATTGGTTAGCTTGGTTAAATATGGGATATTTGACAAAGCGAAGAACATAATCTTTGCATTACCTTCCATCGAAAAATGATTATGGAAAGTTATATGCAATGGAGTCCTCTATGGGGATGTCATGGCAAGATTACCCTGATGGGTATCTCGGGGGTTGTCTTGAGGAGAGGTGTGTGTGCTCCATAATGTGAGGATTGTTCAGGAGTAGTGAAGGGTGTACTTTTCTGAGGAGGAGTTCCAAGAAATGTTTTACCAATAAAGGAAGATCCAATAATGGTGGTTGAGTGATGTCCTCTCCGCCTAAATCGATAGGGAATCATGGGGTCTCCTATGGTGTCGATTTAGATTTTGTGATAACTTTTTTTGGGTGAGGGAAGGATATAAATATCAATGCAATTGGATCACATATATAAAGAAAATTGAAAATATAAATGGTTTATTTTGCTTTAATTTAAACTAAGTGACCAAGCAAACAAAAAAGTGTTTTTGTTTGTTGCATATGATCAAGAGTCATATGAATACCTAATCATCCTATCTGCTCTCAAATTAATTGGGCCTTGTGGACATAACCTTTGATGGTTCTTGGCGCAACATCCAAAAAAAGTTGGCAATGCCTTCCTGTAGTTGTGGAATCAACCAAGGTAATGGTAATGAGGGTCAAGTGTTGCCTACACCATCACCTATAGGGAAATGATTCCCTATAATTTTTCACCAGGTAGCTTTGTCCCATGTGTGCATTTGAGTCTTTGTCCCTCTGAACTAGGTCTCTGCCATGCTTGGGTTTTCTTTGTCGTGGGATGATTGAAGGATTTTTAAGCTCCCAAGAAATTAAACAAATATGTTTCAATGGTGAAACATGATCATGGTAGCTTATGCGATGCCTACCCCTAATGGTCCTAACTTGAACTATAATTTTTTGGTGGCACCTATGGGGAAATTTAATTGGTTCAAGTTATTGTTGTTTTTGAAGAGACCTAATTCACTTATGGAGTGACTTTATCAGCAAAACATACTAAGTAACCAAATATCTAAAAGATGGATGATCTTTGAGTACAAAGCATATGAAGGCTTAGTGTGTGATGAAAGTGAGCATACAAAGTGTGATAATATTTGGATATAAAATGATCCTTTTCAATATCCTTCTAATTACACTAAGTGTTAGTTGTTCCTTGCATGGAAACAAGAAATTTTTTTCTGGATTATGGTCCACTTACTTTTATCCTATTAAAATATGTGGAGTTTAATAAGGGAGAAGGAAATTCAAATTTTTTTGAGAAGGTTTTCATATGCAATCCCAGGTTCATCGAGGAGACACAAGGGAAGGAGGGATTACTTAGCTTCTCTAGTACCATTTTCTCCTAGTCCCAAAAGATTCCTTAGTTAGTAGTAATATTTGTGGATAATGGGCCACCTACTTGCTTCACTAATTAAGCTAATGTGAATTGCATAAAATTTAAGCAAAATAGTTTGAAAACATATGTGGATTTTGGCCACTTACTTTCCTCCCTAATTAAGCTATGTCGGTATTCGTTGCAAATAATATATATAATATCTTATACTATTAATATATATATTATATATATATATATATATATATTATATATATATATATAATATATATATATTATAATATATATATATATAATTCTTGATGAATTAGGGTTCATTCAATCAACTAGGGGTACTGAACAGAAAACATAGAATTCAGAGGTGAAGGAAATTCACTAAAGGATATCAATCACCTGAGAAAACTAAAAAATACAAGGCTTTTATTTTCTTTCTATTTGTCGTGCGTGTTTGGTATAAACAAATGCATGCTTCAAAGTGTTTATGGAAATAGATGCGTGCTCCATATCTGTTACAGAAAAAAGCATAAGGCGAGAAATATTTGAATTTTTTTTACTTCCAGAGACTCAGAACAACTACCGAGGGACTGCTAAAAATATAGGGAGGTGACGAGCACCTTGAAGGATGTTTATACAGAGAGGAGGCCCTAAAAACAATCTCTAGAGTAATGAAAAGATATCAGTATGGTTTCCATTCTTGTTGTAGTGGTTTTAGAGCACAAGTGTACCGAAAAACATCCCCTTAGTAGTGGATTGTTACCTTGAAAGGATCATAGTCAAAATTGGCGCTATTAATGAAGAGACTTAAATAAACATAACATTGTAAATAGTGGAAAAAATGCATATATAAAAATAAACTTAAACAAAGAGGTGCATGAACAAAACAATGCTCAAATGGAGCAAACATGTTAATAATATAGGGAAAAATCTCCCTTTATTGGTTGTTGGTGGTAGAGGTTGAATACAATTAGAATCTCAGACAATTGATGAGAATTCTTTTAGCTAGGGAGCTCAAAACTCCTCAACAACAGGGTTCCTTTTCGTCAATCTCTTTACAACTTTCTCCTCTCTCTCAAAGAAGAGTGAAGGCTATCTAAAGGGTGGATTCCTCTTCACTCACTAATATGTTGGGTTGCTTAGAAGAAATTTTTCCAACATGCTAGTTCTCTTCACTTCTTGGGTTCAACAATGTAATGGTGGTTTACTCACACAAAAATTTGGCTACCATAACAATGTCTCTTCTTTTTTGCTCTGCCATGGCTTGTTTATATAGAGTTTTTTCAATCACTCTTCCCTCTCTTGGTACATGTATGATAAATATATATGAGTAGGACAAGAGGATTCCATTGGGGTTTGCACTTCTCTAAGGTGACTCAAATTTTGTTGGACTAGGCCTATCTCGCATTAAAAAATCGACTCCAAGCGTGTAGAGTGGTCCTGGATTGTTGAGTCATCTTTTCAAAAATAGTGCGGTTTTTTGAGGATATGTTGCACACGTGCATTTATGGAATAAATCTACACTGAGCCTTAATTGATTTGCTTTATAAAATTTGTTTCTTAGGAGAACTTTTGAGTTTTGAATCTTCATAATGTGTTTGGTAGGAAAAATCTCCACCAGTGCATTCTCCTAGACACTTTTAATGTCTTTTGGATTGTATAAGTAGGTATACAATTGTTTGTTTTTAATAGTGACCTAGTCTTAAAGTGGAACAAATACCACAAGGAGAAAGGAAAACACACTATGTTTCAATCCCTGTGGATAATACTTTTCACTATGCATGAAAAGCTTTGCCAACACACATATCATCTTCTATCTCTAAATGGGAATATTGGCTCTCTTCCTTTTAATGGCCAATATTTAAAACAATAATTTCGATGATCATATCTAGTTGTGCCTTGCCCTATGTAGATAGTTTCTTTCTCGTTTGTTGTCTATTTCGTCTTATGATTGTTTTTATTTACATAAATAAGCATTGTGTGTGAACATGTTTTCTATACTATTTGTGTGTGATTGAATTGAAAAAAGTATTGTGACACTACAACTTTTGGTTAACCTTCGTTCCTACTTCTTTGTGCTAGTTATATATTTTAGTCAATGATGTTATGATGGAAAATATGATCCATTCATAAGGGTATTTTTTTGTCAAACCATGATACATATGCCTATTGTAGAAACCTTATACCTACACTTTGTTCCTTATTTTTGGTGTTTTTATTCTTATCCATTCACTAGAGGAGGAAAAGGGGAAAAACCCAAATGTGAAAACCTAAATTAGAGGTCTCTACATGCTTCTCTCAAGGAAGAAGCTCTTATGCTATAAATAAGTTGGGATCCCTCTTCCGCCCATAAAATGAATAGGTGCATATCCACAATCCTATATAAATTTATAAATAAAATTAATAGAAGATAAAGGCTTCCTGTGCAGAGAGTTGAAGCAAGCAACTCTGTCAGGGTATTTTCTAGGCTCGCTGGTAGTGGTGCAATGCTTTTTTCCAATAGTGACTCCGTTGGGGTGTTGTCCGAGCCTGATGGTAATGAAGCAATACCAAACATGAAAAACTATACTATAATATAATACCCTTTCCAATTTCAAACATTGCGTTACGGATGATATTATGTTTGTGTTCAACCAATATGGAATAGAGGGGAGAATGTTTATTTATAGGGTATGTGGGGAAGCCAAGGTGATCTTCATGATAAATCAATACTCTCTGAATTACTAAGGGCTGCACAAACGAATCAACTAATAGAGAGAAGATGGAATCCTACGCGTGCCTTGCCAAGTGTTTTTGATGCTACAACACGCTCCAAAAATTTGGCCAACACCTAAATTTTGGATCCCACCTTCATCTTTCATAATATCATCACAAACATTGAGACTCTTTGGATGTTTTTTCTCTCAAAAAATTTCTCCCATTTGCAAGAAAATGAAAGTCTTGCCTTTTGACATGTTAAGTGTCGCACGATATATATAAGATTTTTTGGGTAGGTTCCAAGGGTAATATTTGTGTAAATAAGTTGATATTACCATGTAAACATCTGTCATACTCATTTCCATATTCTTAAGCACTGTCACACAAGTGCTGTCATGGTTGTCGCAAAGTGGTTGTCGCAAAGTGCACCTTTGGTGTGGCACTTGTTGTAATTCATCACAAAGTTGTATCACTGAGGGAAGGTTTTTATTAATGTTTTCTATATGATATATGTTACATTCTCAATTGTTATAAGTGTGTGATCATAGTCAAGTCTTATCACTATTCACATCAGCTTCATCAGTTCCACACTCAAGAAAAATCTAAAAAACTCTTGACCAAGAAACTTAGCCTCATCTAGGCATCCTCAATTGTGTATTGTGTCATCTCATCCCTCAAGCTGCAACCCTTCCTCTTGGAAATGAACAATGCATAATTCTTTATATGCACTATGCAATCACATTACTCAAGCTCAGTCTCTAACCAAGAAAATGTGCAATTTCTCCCTTGTGCCTAGTCAATATTGTATATTGCACAATCACAAAGCTCAAGCCCCATCCTTGAGCTCTTGAAATTCAAAATTGCACAATCAACTGGCCTCCTCGGCCTTCCAGAACTATGTAGTGGGAGAAATCAATGCACAAGCCCTCGACATCAACTATGCAATCATCTTAATTAATCTAGCGTTAAATGCACATTGCATATTCCCAAGACACAAGGCTAACCCCAAACTAGCTGAGCTACACAATTTCATAGTCACTGAGCCTCTCCATTAGCCTCACACTTGATTCTAACTCAATCAATGGATTTTCATGCAACATGTTAGACTAGGGGTTTATCGGGCTATTGTCTTCTTTTCATGACTGGATTGCATATGCAGGTACCCTATGATACCATAATAGGATGATGAATAAGGAGATGGAGAAGGGTAACATGCTAGAAGACACCTTTGTAGCTGATTATACAAGTTGATAAATCAAAAGAAAGCAAGGTGACACAGGTTTGCAATTGTTGCTCTAGATTGGATATCATTGAAGGCTTCTGATATATAAGACACATGGAGGTAGATAAAAGAACATTCTCAAGAAGACACATAACAAGAAACAACAATAATGACTTCACATTTCCATGTCATTATGAAGTCCATGTCATTAGTGTCTTGTTATTGGGAAAAATACTGACGGGGGTGGGTCAATCAATATTTTAAGCCTAGTTCAACTTTTCATTTTCTCACGTAGATTTGTGTACTCTACTATCATTCAGTAAAAAAGTGTATGTATATGAATTTAGTAAATGAAAACAACATATATTGAGTTAACTAAATTTTCATATATTTCATCATCTGTTCCACTTTAACTAGTGTATCATTACCTCATTAGCCTTTAAATAAATAGTAACCATGAGAAGTAAGAACATAATAAACCATCACCCATAATTAACATAGCAATACATGAGGACACCAACATTTTAGGTGGAAACCCAAACTGGAAGAAAACCACCATTTTTTTCATCTTTGCCTTCATTTCTTATTATAAAGGGAAAACATCTTACAATCTTGTATTGTGCATACTCGTAACAGTATCCAGGCACCCACTTACATAAGCCTACAACCTTCTCTTGCTATCTAACACCCACTGGAAGGGAGATCCAACTCCCTAATCTCATTTTTTGACACCCACCAGATGGGAGATCATACCCCCCTGAACATATTTACTGGCTACCACTAGAAGGAAGCTTCGACTCCCTCACTGAAGGCTCCAACCCTCATTATCTTTGTGGACCACATTTCATAATATTTCATACTAGATCAACCTAGCTCACAACATCAAACTTGTAGGCCACATTTCATCATATCTTCGGACTGGACCCACTTCCATCATTTAAGAACAATATCAAATAAGTATTCTGAAACCAATCACTGTATCAAATCACTCACTTACTGAACCAACTGAACCATCAAATTAGTCAATGAATAACAATCAACCAATGCAACTAGATCAAACCAATTCATATCAGATCATATTACTGCACAACCACTCATAAGTGTATCAGACCATATATTGTTCATCATAGAAATTAGATCTTGTCACTGCAAACCTTGATCAATCATATGTTAGAAGGTATATACTATTTTTATGAATCATATTTGTGTATGTATGTGCTTCCCTTGAATACTACCTATGTATATATCTTAAAATACTGATAACTAGGTATGAATAACTGTAATACTAAAGTAATCGTTGAATCTTATACTAAATTTTCCACAAATATAGATCACCATACAATAGCCTCATCATTAATAATCATTCCATTCCTTAAACAAATCAACCCAACCACTACCGTCAAACATAGATTATTATAAAAGAGACATCATTGACAAATAGTAGCAATGATAACAAAACTGGTCAAATATCATCAACATCCCATACTACAAAAGCATAACATGTATACATGACTTTTATAAAGTGTATCCATGTATGTACATGCTTACCATTTACCAGAGCCACGTACCTGTTTGTCCATCCTGAAAATACGTCGTAGAATATATATGTGACTACCCAAAAGAAGATATGAATATGTATGTGACTCACCTGAGACAAACCTGCATAGATCTGAAAAATTCCATTGCAATCACAATTTTACTCTTTGAAATCCTTTACTATTAAAATTACATACTTTTAATATTACTTCATTCAAGTTACAACATATATCTATCATTGTTAGACATTTTTAATAAGTACAACAAACAAGCACTTATGTCACCATACTTTAGATCTAAGTCCTCTCCTTGCTTATTGGTGCACACCTGTTTCAAACGAAATAATTCATAAAAAATCATTACTTTCACACACTAACACTTGACCTCCATCTCCTTATATAGCTTAGGCCTTAGTCAATACCTTAGGCCAATCCCTTAGTAATGTCAATGGTATTCTTTGATGGGATCAAATATCCATTTTCTCACTCAATACTATGGTCCAATAGCATTCTAAAGACCCATAGTATTCCAATTACCATGGTGCGGAATATGTATGCCACTTTGCTTCACCATACCTATGTATGTACGCAACCTTTATTCATAGTACCCACGTATACTTTCCCAAACATCACCTTTAATTCCTTTGTCTCTTACCAGATATTCCTTTGTTCATTCTCTTTGTCGCTTGTACCAACCTATATAATCATCCTACTACCATAATGTTGGCATATTTATCAAGTAGGCTCCCATCAAGGACAACACATTAGCCATAATGCCAACAATCTCCCCCTTTAGACTTGATGGAAACTACTTTGCTGTTTGGTTACCACTGCCCGTAGAAACCTGTAAATACATTTGTAAGCATGCCAATCTTCTCTCCAACCATTCTTCTCCAAACAGCAAGCTATTCTCCCCCTTTGACATCAAGGGAAAGGGTATTACCAATTTTGAATGAAGACTTCTCTCTCCATTTGTAGAGATGAGCACTATAGATTTGATCTATTGCATATGAAAAATGTATATTAACCGTTCTCTCCCTAAGAATATGTTGTATCCTCTGGAAGATATACAAAGAAGTACATGAATCTATAAATCAACCAAATATGGATTTTTCTATCACCAAGGACTCATGCTTAAATCAATCACCCAATATAGTGGGGTTATAAATTTGACTCAACATTACATCAAATTCCCAAAATAATGGGATTACATAAATAATTGACTTGACCCCAATAGTCCAAACATGACTAAATATTACAATTATTACATCATGCTTCTTTACATGACCTTTACATCAAAAGACAGATATGACATTTATAACCAAAACCAAACACCTCAATAGTGAGGTAGTATGACCATGACAGTCATCAACAATCATCACACACCATATAAGATCCTACAACATGAAAATCATCATTATGAAGTAAGATAGGATAATGTAGCATCAATATTGATTGACATCAATGTGTGACCAAATATGTAATTCTTTCAAGCATCATCAAGCAGTTGGAGCAGCAATATATCAATAAGCATCCTCTTGTCTTCATGTAACCTACATTTTCCTCATATATGAATATTTATAATTCATACGCGGTAATATCATATTCATGCAAGAAGAATTATCACACCATAACCAACTTCACCAATATGCAACTCAAGTAATCATCCATATGATTCATGCATCATCACCATGTTTCACCAAAATTACTGAGAACCAAGAAAAACAAAATTTCACTTGTTTCTCAAGCAATATCTATATATCTCTCTCTCTATATATATAGGTATCATCCATAATTGCACCATATGAAACTCAAGCATAATAGAATACATAATGACAACAACATACCATAATCAGGTTCACTAAATGCAACCTAAGAAATATATCCAAAAACTCTATTGGAAATAATACTGAAAGGTGAGTTGAATCACTATTATCAGATAAAGAATTTTTCTTTTTCATAATGAAATTTATATACACTACTTGACAGAGGGGAATTATTGTGTACATGCAACTATATTTAAGGCAACTAGCGTTTATGAAGTAAACTTATGATTCAGTTAATTCATCATATGTTGATCTTTAATTAGTGCACCAGTACTTCATCAATCATTAAACAGTAACCATGTGTACTATAAACATAATAAACCATTACACATAAGAAACACACATGAACACCAAGATTTAAGGTGGAAACTCAATGTGGGTGAAAACCACCTATTGTTGTCATCTCTGTCTTCTTTTAATAATAAGAAAATATGTTTACAATCTTGTACTAGTGTAGACTCATACTAATTCGTAGGCTTCTACCTGGAGAAGTTTACAACCTTCTCTCATTCGCTAGATTCTAGTAGAAGGGAGCTACAACCCCCTAGCTCTTGTACTAGCCAATATGTTTACCAGTACATAGGTGCCAACCTACAGAAAACTCCACTCTTCCACCAGGGACTACGTTTCATGAATTATCAGACTGGATGTGTTACCGGGAATAGTGTCCACTCAAAGCTGCTATTCCCACTAAGACTGGTAGCTATCTTAGAAACAAACAAGTAAAGTCTACTTTCGCTTTCCTTTATGAGAATAGATAAGAATGGAACAAAGGAGACTGACCTTAGTCTTGTGCTTGGTTTCCTTGTTTGATTCCTCTCCTTCCTGATAGGTCTTTGCCACTTCTTCTTCATCTGCCTAGCTTCAAAGAGCACCTGTGGAATCAAAGCAACATACTACTATCGAGGAACAAAGATCTATATTCATAAATCACATGGGACCAGATATGTGTTAACCATACAAATGCATATATAAGAAAACATACAAGAATGTGGAGGAAAACTTCAATAGCTTTATTAAGATCAAGAATAGCAAGAGGATTACAACCATATGTTCTGACCCAGCATCATCCTCTAGCAAGAAATCCCTTCTTCACCTCAAGTAAAGCTTACATCACCCAACACTATGAAGTTACACCAGAAAACCAACAGCACTTCTCTACAAGATACAAGATTCCAGACTCCGGATCTCTGTGATGAGGGATCCATATATAGATGATTGTAGTAGGGTGAGTCATCTTTTGGGGTCTTGATTAGTGTCCTCTCCCTGATAGTTCTTGATTCCACTTGGAGAATGATGATCTCTTACTCATCCCTGGTAAAGAACAGAGAGGTAAGTGTCAGAGGGGAAGCTTCTGGAAGATTCCATGATCTTCCACCTCGCAAATTGTCCCTACCATTTGTCCATTCCCAACCATCACACCCTATAGAGGGGCCATTCAGTATGCATCGCACCCTTTACACTGGGAAGGTGATATGCATCGCACCCTCTGCACTAGGTATTCAGTATGGTCCAGTTTTGACCATTTCTGAGCAGTTTTTAGTGGAGAACATCTGGGAGATGATGTAATCAGCTGACCCTGTTCCTTTAGGCAGTGAAGCAACACTTTTAGGGACTTAGGAGCCCTCAGTTTATGGACATTTATGATTGTGGTTGAAGTTCCCAAAAATGTCTATAACACTTGCCCCCTAAAGCATGAGGTTGTTAATCTTTCGATGTTAGGTGAAATGCTTTACTATGAGGATCCAAAGTTTTTTCGAGCTGGGAGGCGACCTGTAATAAGATGCAATACAATACATTATCTTGAAAACATTTTTCATGATTTATATGAGGCAAACATTCCCATGCTCAGCTTTATAAATTCACTTTCACATACATAGGACAGGCGATCGTTTGTGTGGGAGACTGATGATTTGGACTCATCATCCTTTAATTTGGATGACCATCTGTTCGACAATGATGTACATTTGATGTCTTTATATTCCTGAATATATCATAGCCCAGATGGATGAAACTAGATCCGGGGTCTTCAAAACTCATTCAATCTTCACTCGGAGTAGAAGTCGATCCATGTGAAAAAATGTTCTGGAGTCGAACATGGAAAGACATTGCCTGATTACCAGCCAATGATGTAAGTTGTTAACATGCACGAGAGGAATCACCAATAATGACAACAACCCTCAAGGTACTACAGTACAATTCACGTGGTGTGAAAAAAGGACTTGGCATCAAACACCACGCAAAATCTCTCGGTCGAAGGCCATTAATGGAAACTTGTCGTCGAAAGTGAGAAACTTTCCATTGAGGCATGCAAGCTTCAAAGTACTGAAAGGGTTGTTGCTAGGTTGACTTCTTGGATAATGAGCTCATGTCGACAAGAAGTGACCCATCGTAGGAGGGCCTTAATGAATCCCACATCTACGACATGGAATGAAGCAAATGATTTTGGAGGTGAAAACAATCTGATGATACAGTGTTCAGGGTGGTCGTCATGAAAAGAATGGAGCGTGAATGTATTGCGGTGGGTGAGACACAAGAGAATTGTCTGAATGACTTCTCTTGAACATATGGGCAACACTGACGATGGATTGGTAGTGTAAACCCCAAATATGGATGGCGTGATGGACCAATGGTGATGACCAGTGAATGGAACAACCCAAGTCGGCTTGGATGCGGAAGGAAAGTGTCATGTTCAAGAGAAACTTGCTACCAATAAAGCTTTTTTAAGTTTTCTTCCCAATTTTCCCCAGTCAGTGCTGACCAATACCTCTTTATTTTTGTCAAGCTTGAGGAGGATAACATATGCTTGTTCTATAATCCACCCTTCCAGCGAACTTGTCGCTATAATTTTAGCGAGCCTAGTGACAGTGAAACTTGTTCTCGTCCATTTGGATGAGTTTATCACTATTAGGTTTTAACGAATTTAAAGAAAAAGATAAATCGGTCCTTTTCAATTTTAGAGAGTCTGATAGGGACGGAAAGGAGAGTCCAAAGATTCTTTTTAGTCATATAATCCCTTAAGTCCAAAAAAGCGTAAAACAATACGAAAGGGATGAATTTTCGATAGTTTTAACGAGCCGAACAAGACAAGCGCTCGATATTTTTGTGTAATAATCCCTCAAATCCAAAAGGATTAAAATGTAGAGGAGGGATAGCACTTCCGATGACTTTAACGATCTAGAGAGGCTAATCGCTCGACAATATTTTCATATTTTACGAGTCAGTTGAAAAGATTTAAAGGAGACTCGTTTTCGAGGAACGAGTGATGATTTCGGGTAGCAACTGGTTCCAGGTAAGGTTTGGAATTTTCCAATCATGGCAGTGTCACAAGGATGGCTAATAGAATCACTCTTCGCAGATGTTCCTCGAAAGGGTAAACAATCAAATGGAGGTGAATTATCGGCTAAAAATAGAGTGGAGGTGATGATGAGAACATGACCAAGGCTCACAAGCTGACGATAAGGCATTCACAATGCTTATTTACCAGTTCATTTTTTAATGAGATTAAAATCTGGGGGAAACATTTGCTCATGGTTTATGTTTATTTTTTAAGGAGCTTGAACTATGTGTTAAAACTGCTCGTGGTGGGTTTATTTTTTAACAAGCTTGAACTCCCCTGCTGTAACACTGCTCGTCAGTCATATAATAAGGATCTTTCATTCAAGATGCCATTTTTAATGGGGCTTGCACCTTTTGTAAGCTTTGCCCTGGATCCTTTCTTTATGCAAGCTAGGAAACAACTAGCCTTACGGGTTTAAAGGGTTAGAGGTCCTACAAATTTAGAAAATAAATGGTCGCTCTTTTCTTCCATTCAGAAAGGTTTGCATACCCCTAGGTATAGCGAAAAATTCCTAGGTTACCATGAAAGTTCTATCTACGTTGCGGACAAAATGCTTCTTTGCCAATGTCTATCGAAACAGACAAAGGTGACTGGCACAGACACATTCCACTCACATAAATTTAACGAAGGTATCTTATTCCAGCCTAATCCCATTTTCCTATGAGGACGGGTGTGTCAGACTAGTCATATATCCTCTGCCGAAACCTACCCTATACCCAAGGTTTTCCTGCTGAAACAGACCAGGGTGCATGCCCCCTAGGTTTCAGTCATATCCTCTTGAATCACTCGCGCTCATCAGGTGGACGGACTGGAGATCGATGACACATTTCTTGCGTGAAAAGACCATTTAGGGATGGTGCTTGACTATTTGCTATGTGTGAACCAGGGAATGACATTTGGTCTATGAGCTTGACCATTCTTCCTTCGTGCGGAAAACACATTACTCTAAAGAGTGAGGAGACAATGGATCCCATGCAATAAATATAGTCATGTCCAAGGAGTAGATTATAATCCAAGGGTCCTTGAACTACCATCATGTTCATGTGAACGGTTTTCCTTCTGAAAGTAATGGGCACATTTGGAAGGATCCCTAATGGTTGACTGGTTCCTTTGTTAAAGCCTGTCAGATTTCTCATTTCAGGCAAAAGCGATGGCAAACCAAGCATTTTCCGAGCAGTTGAGGAAAGGATACTCATAGAAGCCCCTTCATCGATGATGGTACTAGCCATGACCATTCTGTAAGCTTGTACAATGATTCAAAATGGTATGCTAGCTGGTAAACGGGGTTTGCCTAGTAGATTCCAGTCGAAGGAAACGACTAGGTTGCTTGGAGGTGGGACCAAATAGACGGCTGGATATGACTCGGATAAACTTCCTTCGTGTGATAAAGGAATAGGTAGACCACCCCCAAGTTCATCAGAGTCTGTGTTTATGAAAATAATTTGAACAGTGTCGTTCTCTTTCTCTTTATTGACGATATCATTCGAAGATGAACATTCTGAAGGCAAGACCGGGTCAACTGCCGGCTCGACCTTTTGAATTTCATCTGGTATGGATTCAGAGGGTTCATTTTCAATGATAGATTCTTCGGCCGACCACAATGGCGGGCTGGCCAGATTTTCAACTAGTGGTGGACTTGGTAAGAGATTTTTATATCCAAGAGGGAGCCGTAACGGTGAAGCAGGATGGTCATCGAAAACTCTTTTAGCTCCGTCAAGGAAGGGACAAAGTGGATAGTGTGATTGCCTTCACACACTTTACAAGGAAATTTGGGATTCCTTTTCTGTCCAGAAGCTTCATTTTCACTATTGATGGTGTGCATTCAACATGATCATCAGAGATTGACGACACCGGATTGTGCAAACGAGGAGACCAGTCCCTTAAGATCTGAGGGATGCAGGGACAATATCAATGATAGTGGTCTCCATTGAAAATGACACATGGAGATTTAGGTTTAGACGGTGCGGTGTGAGAATTTTCGCTAGACGACACATGGTTGCCCCCTTTTGTTTTTGGCTACTTTTTCTTCTTTCCATTTTCCTCTTTCTGCTGCTTCTTCTTCTTAGTTACTTGATCTATAACTTTACTAGCTTTGTCAAGCGAAGAGGAAGGAGGAGAGGGAGAATTAGACGAAGTAGAAGGTTGGGGGGAAACTCTAGTATCATCTAGTTGCTGACTTGACTGTTCAGGAATTACGGGATTCTGAACGACAGAGGTGGAGAAGAGCCATAGGGGAAAACCAATTGTCAACCCTGGAAGTGACAATGTGGCCATATGGGGTGCACCAACATCTCCCCAAGAGGAGAAGGGACTAGGATTTCCTCCAAGGGGAAATCCTTGGTTGGTAGACTCCACTTT
>APFE030074800.1:39098-63804 GCA_000404065.3 Pinus taeda
AAAGATTAAAATCTAGAGGAGGGATAGCACTTCCGATGACTTTAACGAGCCGGAGAGGCCAATCGCTCGACAATCTTTTCATATTTTCCGAGTTAGTTGAAAAGAGCTTAAAGAAGATTTGTTTTCGAGGAACGAGTGATGGTTTCAGGTAGCAGCTGATTCTAGGTAAGATTTGGAATTTTCCAATCACGACAGTTCACAAGGATGGCTAATAGAATCACTCTTCGCAGATGTTCCTTGAAGGGGTAAACAATCATATGGGGGTGAATGATCGGCATAAAACAGAGTGGGGGTGATGGCGAGAACACGACCAAGGCTTAAAAGCTGGCGATAAGGCATTCACAATGGTTATTTACCGGTTCATTTTTTAATGAGCTTAAACACTGGGGGAAACATTTTCTCATGACTTATGTTTATTTTTTAATGAGCTTGAACTATGCGCTAAAACTGCTCGTGGAGGGTTTATTTTTTAACGAGCTTGAACCCTCCGGTAACATTGCTCATCAGTCGTATGATAAGAATATCTCATTCAAGATGCTATTTTGAAGGGGCTTACATCTCTCAAGCTTTGCCTTGGATCCTTTCTTTATGCAAGTTAGGAAACGACTAGCCTTACAGGTTTAAAGGGTTAGAGGTCCTACAAATTTAAAAAAATAAATAGCCACTCCTCGCTTGCATGCGGAAAGGTTTGCATGCCCCCAAGTATAGCGAAGAATTTCTAGGTTACAAAGAACGTTCCATTTGCGTAGCAGACAGAAAATCTCCCTTGGCGATGCCTACCGAAATAGACAAAGGGGAGTGGCGTAGAGATACTCCACTCACATAACTTTAACGAAGGTATCTTATTCCAACCTGATCCCATTTTCCTGTAAGGACAGGTTCGTCAGACTAGTCATATATCCCTCGTGGAAACCCACTCTATACCCAAGGTTTCCCTGCCGAAACAGACCAGGGTGCATGCCCCCTGGGTTTCATTCACACTCTCCTGAATCACTTGCGCTGATCAGGTGGACGGACTAGAGATCGATGAGACATTCCTTGTGTGAAGAGACCATATAGGGATGGAATTTGACTATTTGTGATGTGTTAACTGGGGAGCGATATTTGGTCTACGAGCTTGACCATTCTTTCTTCGTGCAGAAAACAAATTACTCTAAAGAGTGAGGAGACGATGGCTCCCATGCAATAAATATAGTCACGTTCAAGGAGTAGATTATAATCTAATGGTCCTTGAACTACCATTATGTTCATGTGAATAGTTTTCCTTCTCAAAGTAATGGGCACATTTGGAAGGATCCCTAAAGTTTGATTGTTTCCTTTGTTGAAGCTTGTCAGATTTCTCATTTCAGGCAAAAGCGATGGCGAACCAAGTGCTTTCCAAGAAGTTGAGGAAAGGATACTCACATAAGCCCCTTCATCGACGATGGTACCAGCAATGATCATTCTGTAAGCTTGTACAATGATTTTGAATGGTACAATAGCTGGTAAACAGGGTCTGCCTAGTAGATTCCAGTCAAAGGAAAAGACTAGGTTGCTTGGTGGTGGGACCGAATAGATGACATGATATGACTCTGATGAACTTCCTTCCTACGATAAAGGAACGGGAGGACTGCCCCCAAGTTCATTGAAGTATGTGTTGATGAAAAGAATTTGAACAATGTCGTTCTCTTTCTCTTCAGTGACGGTATCATTCGAAGATGAACACTCTGAAGGCAAGACCGGGTCAACTGCAGTCTCGACCTTTTGACTTTCGTCTGGTATGGATTCAGAGGGTTCATTTTCAATAATAGACACTTCGGCCGACCACAATGATGGGCCAGCCAGATTTTCAACCGGTGGAGGACTTGGCAAGGGTTTTTTATATCCAGGAGGAAGTCGTAGCGGTGAAACTGGACGATCATCCAAAACTCTTTTAGCCTCGTCAAGTAAGGGACAACAGTGGACGACGTGATTTCCTTCACAAAACTTACAAGGAAATTTGGGATTCCTTTTCTGTCCATGTTCTTCACTTTCACTGGTTGTTGGTGTGCATTCAACACGATCGTTAGAGGTTGATGCCACTGGATTGTGCAAATGAGGAGACCAATCCCTTAAGATCCGAGGGATGCATGGACAATTTCGGTGATAGTGGTCTCCATTGAAAATGATACAAGGAGATTTAGGTTTCGACGGTGCGGCGTGAGGATTTTCGCTTGATGACGCTTGGTTTCCCCCTTTCGATTTTGGTTCCTTTTTCTTCTTTTCCTTTTTCTCTTTTTGCTTCTTCTTCTTCTCAGTTACTTGATTTTTAGCTTTATCAGTTTTATCAAGCGAAGAGGAAGGAGGAGAGGGAGAATCAGACGAAGTAGAAGGTTGGAAGGAAACTCTAGTGTCATCTAGTTACTGATTTGACTGTTCAGGAATTACGGGATTCTGAACGACAGAGGTAGAGAAGAGCTAGATAGGCAAACCAATTGTCAACCCTGGAAGTGACAAAGTGGCCATATGGGGTGCACCAACATCTCCCCAAGAGGAGAAGGGACTAGGATTTCCTCCAAGAGGAAACCCTTGTTTGGTAGACTCCATTTTCTCAACCTAAAGACAAATGGGGGAATTTGTGATGTTATTCCGATTAAAATAAATTTTATATGCTTTGCCACAACTTGTTTTTTCAATTTTAAAGAGTCGAGAAAAAACAAAAGATGAATCTAGTCGCCTTCGACTTTTATTGAGCCTGAAGTGACAAGCGCTCAGAGGACCTTTTCCTTTAAGGAGTCTGAAAAGGAACAAAATGGACTTCTCTGGAGACCTAGGTAGAGAGGATTACCAAACCAATCGCAAAACTGCAGAATACTTTTTACGGTACGACAGTCAATCTTCCCAAATGCTGTGTTCAGTGCATTGCGATCGATAGGGCAGCAGACACAGCTTCCTAAGGATAAAGGATGCAGCCTATTGCGGTCTCCCAATATAGACTCGACGGTACGTGGGAGCACAAGTCCGTACTGGCACTCGCCATCTCAGAGTGGAGGAATCACCCAACCAACACTGAAAACAACAGTTGCCAGGTTTTACGACGCCATAATACGTCTCTAGCCTAGACCTCTAGATGTTGTGCGTTAAGTTCCAAAGTGTTGTTAGATTCATTAAATTTATGTTAAGTTGATTTTTCTTAACAATTTGCCTTTCAGGTTCACCATGTGATGTGTATATAATTCCTAAAATGCAGTCTAAGATGATAAACAAACGTTTAATTTTCTTTCGGCAATGAAAATCCTAGCTACTAAGGAAAGAAAGTTAAAAATCTTTCTGCAAAGAGCACAGAGCACACACTAAATGCACAGTCCTAAATCAAACCAAGCAGACGAAATGCAAATGCACATGCATTTATTTGTTTTCAGCCTTCTTAATGTATGAATGATGACAAGAAATCTATGTGCAAATCTGAATTACTTTTAAAGCGACAGTATTCAACAAATTTCTTTTTTCAAAATGAAGTGAAAGTAGGAGAGACACTTTGCGATTTTGAAATGAAAATTGCTTTTCGACACTTTAAAAACTACTAATTCAAATCCTATGGAATAGTAACTATATAATCGACTATCATAAATAATGGGATTGCTTCTAAAACTGAAAATGACAGCTACGACACTTTCAGATCCAGAAATGACAGTTCGACTATGCTACTTTTTGCAAAAGAGAACTGAAAATGGCGCACAATACATAAAAACACTTACAGTTCTTTGCACTAAGGAGGCAGAATAATGCAAGAGAAGGGGTTTTCACAGTAATACACTGACTACAGACAACAAAACTCCTGAATAAGACTGAAAATAGTGAGAAAAACCACAGCTTGAGGGTAAAGTTAACCCTCCCTGACCATCGCACCTGTTACACAATGAAACCAGTATGCAGTGCACCTACTGCACTCGGGAAGTGCGATGCATACAGTCTGCCTTGAAGGCAGGGTGGGATGGTACCAGTGCGAGACTTTAAAAAAGTTTTCACTCACAGTTTGCAATTCAGTTAAGGGATTCAGGCTGAGTAAGTAATGTTCAGTGTATGTAAAACACAGGGGTGATCTAAAGAGGTTACTGGAGCCACCACTTAGGGCAATTAGATTGTTTGCAGATCGATTGTTTAATTCATAAACATAACCTGGAGATAGGCTGAAGCAGCATTGATCTACTTTGCATTTGTATAACAAATGCAGTTCAAAGGCTAGCTGGCTTGACTTCAGGCTCCGTCTGTAAGTTTATAAAATAAACAAAGATAGATAGGCTAACAAACAATCTAGTCACTCCCCAGCGGAGTCACCATTTTGTTACCAGGAATAGTGTCCACTTGGATGCTGCTATTCCCACTAAGGTGGGTGGCTATCTTAGAAATAAACACGTAAAGTCTACTTTCATTTTATTTTATGAAAATAGACAAGAGGAGAACCAAGAAGACCAATGTTAGTCTTGTGCTTGATTTCCTATCCTTCTTGATAGAGCTTTTCCGTTTCTTCTTCGTCTACCCAACTTCAAAAAGAACCTATGGAATCACAACAAGATACTACTATCGAAGAAACAAAGATCTATATTCATAAATAACGCAGGGCCATATGTGTGTTAACCATATAAATGCATATATAAACAAAGTACACAAGAATATGGAAGAAAACTAGAATAGATTTATTAAGATGAAAAGTAGCAAGAGGATTAAAACCATATGTTCTGACCCAGCATCATCCTCCAGCTAGGAATCCCTTCTTCACCTCAAGCAAAGCTTAGATCACCCAACACTATGAATGTACACCAGAAAACCAACAACACTTCTCTATAAGATACAAAATTCCAGCCTCTGGATCTCTATGATGAGGGATCCATATATAGATGATTACAGAGAGGTGAGTCATCTTCTGGGATCTTGATTAGTGTCCTCTCTCTCATAGTTCCTCCTTCAACTTGGAGAATGATGATCTCTTACTCATCCTTGGTCGAAAATAGAGAGGCAAGTGTTAGAGGGGAAGCTTCTGGAAGATTCCATGATCTTCCACCTCGTATTTTGTCCCTGCCATTTGTCCATTCCCGACCATCGCACCCTACAGAGGAGTAATTCACTATGCATCACACCTTGTACACTATAAAGGTGATATGCATCGCACCCTCTGCATTGGGCTTTCAGTATGGTCCAGTTTTGACCATTTATGAGTAGTTTTGAGTGGAGAACTTCTGGGAGATGATGTAATCAGCTGAACTTGTTCCGTTAGGCAGTGAAGAAACACTTTTAGGGACTTAGGAGCCCTCAGTTTATCGACATTTATGATTGGGGTTGAAGTGCCCAAAATGTCTATAACGCTGGTCTTCCTTGGTAGCACAAACCATAATCACTAGTGTTAGCAAATACCTGAAAACCCGCTTCAATGTTGTCCAGTACTCCTTCCCTGGTTTTAACATAAACCTGCTCAATACTCCCACTGCATGTGAAATGTCTGGTCTAGTACAAACCATTGCATACATCAGGCTACCGAATGCACTTGCATATGGAACACGGGACATGTCCTCTTCCTCTTCTTATGTCTTGGGACACTGTTCAACAGATAACCTCACATCTACACGAATAGTAACCTTCACTGGTTTACTATCCTGCATATTAAACCTTTGCAGTATTTCCTTGACATCCTATGGTTTAACCAGAGCTTCCTCTTTACTCGATCTCTTTTAATTTCCATGCCCAAAATATAGTTTACAGCACCAAGATCTTTCATGTTGAATTTCGAGGACAATTGGGCCTTCAAATCCTGGATAATTTCTTTGTCATTTCCAACCATCAACATATCATCCACATACAAGAGCAGATAAATAACACAGTTACCAATTAATTTAAAATACACACAGTGATCTGCTTTTCTTCTGGTGAAGCCAAGTCCCTGTATAAATGTATCAAATTTATGATACCACATCCTTGTTGACTGTTTTAACCCATACAAAGACTTCTTTAACTTGCATACCAGTTCTTTCTTACCCTTCACTGCAAAGCCTTTAGGTTGCTTCATGTATATTTCCTCTTCCAGATCCCCGTGAATAAATGTTGTCTTCATATGCATATATTGTACCTCATAATCAAAAGCAACAACAACAGATAAAAGTAATATAATAGAAGTTACTTTGGCAATGGGAGAAAAAATATCATCAAAATCAATTCTCGACACCTGGGAATAAACTTTTTCTACCAACCGAGCTTTGTATTTCTCCACCTTTCCTTCTGCATTTGTCTTCTTCTTGAACACCCATTTGCTGCAAATGGGTTTCCTTCCAATCAGCAACTCCACCAGATCCCAAGCCTCATTTTTGTGCAAAGATGCCATTTCATCAACCATGGCCTCTTTCCAGAGTTTTCCATCCTCTGAATCTACTGCTTCCCTCACAATTCTAGGATCATCGTCAGTAATAGATAAAGCAAAATTTGAATAGAAAGCAGATGGACTATACCTTTTTGGTTGCCTTCTTTCTCGAACTGATCTTCTCACACCCGGAATTTGTGGCTATTCATCTTCTGGTTGATCCTCTGCTATAGAGTCTGATTATTCCTCCTTAAGCTCAAACTCTATCTTCTCAGGTTCCTTTGGTTGGACTTCATGTTTAATAACATCTTTTACCTCTCTGAACACCACATCTCGACTGTACACAACCTTCCGTGTGACTGGGTTCCAAAGCTTATAACCCTTTAAACCATCCTTATACCCAATAAAGATGCACTTTTCAGATTTACTATCCAACTTGGTTCGTTTCTCCTTTGGAACATGTACATATGCATCACATCCAAATACCCTCAGATGTGAGAGAGGGTTTCTTACCAGTCCATACCTCTTGTGGAGTCCTATCCTCCAACGCTGATGAAGGTTACCTATTGACTAGGTAACATGCAGTATCCACCGCCTCTACCCAGAATTCATGTCCTAACCTAGCACCACTGAGCATGGTTCTTGTCCTTTCCATCAACCTCTTGTTCATTCTTTCTGCAACTCCATTTTGTTGAGGTGTATATGGAGTAGTCTTCTGTCGTGCTATACCACACTTATTACAAAATTCTTCAAATTCCTTACTGCAAAACTCTCCACCATTATTTGTCCTCAACACCTTTATCTTCTTCTCTATCTGCTTTTCTACCAGAGCCTTAAATTCTTTAAACTTGTCAAAGACTTTAGATTTCTTCTTAAGGAAATATATCCATGCATTCTTTGAGAAGTCATCTATGAATGATACATAGTACACAGACTTACCTAGTGATGGAACCTTCATAGGTTCAAACACATCACTGTGCACAAGCTCTAATATCTATTTCGCCCTCTTACCACCAGAGGGGAAACTTTCCCGATTCTGCTTCCCATATACACAATTTTCACATAAATCAAAATCCAGAAAGCTATTACTCATACCTTCTACCACACCTTCACCATGAAGTATTCAAAGGCCTTTCTCTCCAATATGTCCAAGCCTTTGATGCCACAACATAGCCTTCTCTCCAAATACCACTATATTTTTTGCTCCACTTTCAGGAACCACATAACTGTTGCACCCATCAATAACAGTGCTACCTTGAAGATTGTATAAAGTTCCAATCTGAACTCCCCACATCAATATGAGTGCTCCCCAAACCATTTTTCAGGTATCCTTCTTGAAAACTATTTTTACACCTGCATCATCCAACTTGCTTACAGAAATTAGATTTCTAGCCAATGCAGGAATATGCAGAACTCTTGGAAGTGTTCTAACCATTCCACCTTGCAACTTCAACTTTACTTTTCCACAACCAATGATTCTAGCCTTCCTGTCATCCCCTAAGAAAACATCATGACCATCATATTTCTCATACTCGCAGAACCACTCTCTATGGGGATTGAAGTGAAAGGAGGCACCTGAGTCAATCAACCATGCATCATGATCTACATGCGTACTTGAAGAAGCCAAGTACACATCCCCACCTTCAGCTGAGGTGGTTTTTACCTCTGCAGAAGGAGAATCATCAGATCCCTTTCCTTTATTAGGAGCTTTAGATTTATAGTCCCTTCTGAAGTGCCCTTC
Source organism: Pinus taeda (assembly GCA_000404065.3). NCBI lineage: Eukaryota > Viridiplantae > Streptophyta > Pinopsida > Pinales > Pinaceae > Pinus > Pinus taeda. The sequence goes on from APFE030074800.1 coordinate 47,147, forward strand.
CTTTCTGCATTTCCCTCACACCACCTTTACAAGTTTTCCTGGAGATTTAGATTTCCCACTCAATGACTTATTTTTGTTTGTATTTTGGTATCGTCCTCGTACAGACAAGGCATCACCATTCTAGCTCTCCATATTTTTCTGTCTCATCTCCTCCGTCAGCAAGGCTGAGACTATTTCATCAAACTGCAAGGAAGTTGCATTGCTACCTATTGCAATAACCAGGCTATCCACGAAGCTGGTAGAGAACACAACAAACTGATGCACTTATCTTCATTTTAAATTTTAATGTCAATAGATGCTAACTAACTTACCACAGTATTAAATGCCTTCATATGCTCTGTCACCGAGTCTCCATCTTTCATCCTCAGGTTATACAACTTTTTCCGCAAGAACAATTTATTCACCAGAGACTTAGATTGGTACAAAGTGGCTAACTTGTCCCACAAAGCCTTCACCATAGCTTCCCCTGATACATCCAGCAATACTGAATCTGAAACACACAATCGTATTGTGATTTTTGCCTTCCGATCCAACTTCTTCCATTATTCATCGGACACTCCCGTTGGTTTAGTACCTAGATCTACTGCGATCCACTGATCTTTATCCACCAACAAATCCTCCAAACTCTAACCATTAAATTTATCGATCTCTATCTTTCCACTGCTCACCATCTTCTTTCACCACTAGAATCGATCTCGCAGACCTCCCACTGAATAGGGTCTACCACAAGCCCGAGCAAAACCCCTCAGCAACAAAGGCGTCCCCTTGAAGCCAAAATTGCTCTGATACCAAATGTAAGTTTTAACCCTGTACAGAAATTACATGCATACGAATTCTAAAACACATAAAATAAACAATGTGAGAGCATAAAACATAAAACGCATATACACAGATATTTTCCCGTGGATCCCAAAACTGGGACTACCAGCTTGATTTTTCATTATGTTCCTTTCAATGTTACAATACATATTTATACATGCCGAAGCATCCAATACCGTGGACCAAAAACCATTGCGTCTAATACCATGGACCAAAAACCATTGTGTCCAAAAAATATGTGCTAAAATCATGCACAAAACCATAGGTGGGTCCGCCCAACCTAACATAGGTTCCAAAACCAAAATTTTCCAGGGCACTGTCCTGAACCCCATAAAGTGGGGTTACAAGTACGCCTCAAACCCCATGTGACCCCCCCTCTAATACCCCGATTAACTACGTGGGCTAGTTGTGGAAGGAATATAACACAACCCAACAAATAGTCCCAAAAGAAGTACAAGAACATGTATAAAAACTTCAGATCTTTGTTGATATCAAACCCTTGAGGTAGGGCAACACCATACAACTACTCTTTAAGGAAGGAGGACACTCCAAAGTCCATATGCTTGTTAATACACTAATCATTGACATCTCTCAATGGGGAGTCTCTAGCCCCTATATAGCCTTCATACATACAATAACATGGGTCTCTCAATATCATATCTCAAATACAATGGGGTTATCACATTATTCCTAACTACTTGTGGCCCCTTACATGATGCAGGTCAACCACTTTCCCTATGAATCCATCACATTATTACATTATTCCTTTCGATACCTCCCTCTGTACCCCATAATATCCCCCCAGGTATACTACAAAGAGAGGGAGGTAAGAAGAAATACATAGAGAGAGAAAGGTGGAGAGACAAAGAGGGATTGGTAAGGGAGATGGAAAGAAAAGAGTAGGAGGGAAGAGAGATAGGATGATAGAGGGAGAGAAGGAAAAGAGAGAGGGATAGGGAGATGAAGAGGGAGGGAGAGGTAGATAGATATGGAGAAAGAGTGTGTATGTTGTAGGGGTGATATAGAGCGACAAAGGAGAGGTAGAGAGAGATAGAGAGGGAGGGATAGATAGATATATATGGAGAGAGAGAGCGTGTGTATTTGCGGGGGGGGGGGGGGGGGGGGGGGGGTTGAGATAGAGAGACAAAAAAGGAGATGGAGGGATATATATATATATATATATATATATATATATATATATATATATATATATATATATGGACAGAAGGGAAGACAATTTTTGGACTAGATGCATTGATTTCAATGTAGATGATCATTTCTAATCCTATTTGATTGCTTGCACACGATGCATTGATTTCAGTGTAGATGATTATTTCTAACCCTATTTGATTGCTTGCACTAAATGCATTTATTTTTAGGGTAGACGTTGATTTCTAATTATGTTTGATTTCTTTCTCTAGATGCATTGATTTCAATGTATATGGTGTTTTCTAATCCTATTTGATTACTTGCACTAGATGCATTGATTTTAGTGTAGATGTTGATTTCTAATTATATTTGATTTCTTACACTAGATGCATGGATTTCAGTGTAGATGTTAATTTCTAGGCTTATTTGATTTCTTGCATTAGATGCAATGATTTCAGTGTAGACGTTGTTTTCTAATCATATTTTTAGTGCAGATGGATTATATGTTGTTGATATTGAGGTTGTAAATTACATAAATATTTTTCAAGATTAGATGGAGGGGGGAGAGAGGGAAAAATATTTCTTGCATTAGATGCATTTAGTTCAGTGTAGATGGTGAGTTCTAATCTTATTTCATTTCTTGCACTAGATGCACTAGATGCATTGATTCAAGTGTAGATGTTGATTTCTAATTATATTTGATTGCTTTCACTAGATGTATTGATTTAAGTGTAGATGTTTATTTATAATCCTATTTGATTGTTTGCACTAGATGCATTTATTTTAGTGTACATGTGCATTTCTAATCCTATTTGATTTCCTGCACTAGATGCACTGATTTCAGTGTAGATGTTTATTTTTAATATCATTTGATTTCTTGTGTTAGATGCATTGATTTCAGTGTATATGTTGTTTTCTAATCCTATTTTATTGCTTGCATTAGATGTTAATATTGAGGCTATAGATTATTAAAAAAAGTCAAGATATATTTAGTAATGCCTAGAAGGACACTATTAAGAATTAATTATAGGTAAAAAATTGCGATACCTAGAATTAAAATGAAATAAATGTGCAAAATCAATCCTCCTGCAAAGTGCAAATTAATCCTTGACAAGATCGTCTCCCTTCTTCATCGTCAACTAATTACTAATAGACAATTACCCGTATTCAAAATTATTAATAGATAATTGCGTACAACAATGTATTCAAAATATTTATAAGAGGAAAATATATATTTTTAAACATTCAAAACAAATCAAAATATTCTTGAAATAGATTTGATAATTGTTTGGATGTAAAGATTTTATAAATTTGGTCAAGCATTAAAAAAAATTCAAAAATACATTATTTCTTGACTTTGCAAAATATACTATAGATAAAAAATAAATAAAAATCATCAAAATATTCTTGAAGGAAATAAATTATTTCAAACATTAGAAAAGAAACAAATTATTTCAAGAGTAATCTTGACGCAGTAAATTATTAAAACTATTCATCAAGATATATTTAATAATACCTAGAAGGGCGTTATTAACGATTAATTAGTTGTCAGAAGTTGTGATACCTAAAATTAAATGAAATAGATGTCTAGTATCAATCCTCTTGCAAACTATTGAAATGATTGTCTCTCTTCTTCATCACCAACTAATTATTAATAAATAATACATACACATAAAAATATAATAGAATAATTGTAACATTCACAAACAATACCATCCAAATCCAAACACACAAACCACTCAAAGCATCCAAACACACAAACCACTCAAAGCATCCAAACACATGTACAAACCATTCAAGGCAAACAACATAGACTAAATTAAAGAAGATAATGATATGGTCATGCCAAGAAAAGAAAACACAATAGCAAACTTTGAAGTTAATCTCAATCATATAAATAATATTGATAATTTAAAAATGTGACTATGTTTCCCTCTACTAGAACCAGCTCAGATCCATCTAATATTGCATCTCTCATGTGCCGAGAGGGATCAAATCCCTCTAAGTGCAAACCTTTCCTCAAGTTCTACAATCCAAAAAGAAGGTGTTCACCTCAAGGGATTTGATCCCTCTCGACATATGATAAATCCAATATTAGATGGCTCTAAGCCGGTATATAATCTAAAGATTCAAGTTATATGTAATTTAATATTCAAGTTATATGTAATTTAATATTCAAGTGAATGTTTTGGCTGACATTAGCCAAAATTATTTTTATTCTTTTTTTTAGGACGTGACATACTTACACATTGAGGTCACACTGGGCTTTAGAATGTGCCTCTCGGCGCAATTAATGAACTAAATCCATTTATAAGGATTCTTTTAAAAGTTTTTCAAACAAAAATTTAAGATGAAAGAAAGTTTGTTAGATCTTTAATTTATTATAAAAGTTTTTAATATATTTGATTATTTAAAAAAATATTTATTTGTTAGGACAAAAATGATTTATTTTTTAATTATGTTGATTGGTATATTTATCTTGGAATAAGATTTACAACATTTTAATTTAATTATCAATAATTATTACAAAATTTAATTTAATTTTCATATTATAAAATATTCTTAATAGTAATCACATATCAAAAGTAGATATTTATCTCAAAAGAATTATGTTTTTTTTGTTAATTTAATTAAATTGAATAATTATAAAAGTATCATATAAACATGAGTTATAGGTTTTTGAACATGGAATATTAGTAAGTCATCATTTTAGTTGATGGTATTACAACAAAGCCTATTTATAAATTAAGAATCTCGATGATAAAGTGCTAGTGATTAAGAATCTTGTTAGATGTTGTTGTTGTTTTTTAATGTATATTATTTAATTCAAATATCATTATTGATATAATTAATAATAATAATAATACATTTATAATCAACTTAATTTTTATTGTTTGTTTTTAATCTTCACAAAGTGAAATGTATTATAAAGTAAGTGTTTTGATGTCTATCCATTTAATTTAAATGATTAGTAAACACATAGACACACCAATCTAGCATAAGCATCAAGACACTCACCCCATAATACATCTCAAATTTCCTAAATTATAACTTCATTTTAAATTATTATTATTACAATAACAATTTTTGTATTCAAGTGTTTTTATTCAATGTTTAAAAGCACTATAGTATGGATCATAGGATTGTTTTTGGTTGTACACTCATTTACATGCTTCACCTTGGTGGTTATCACTTGCTCGTAGTCCATGGTAATCCACACTTAACACTCTCCATATCCCCCATTTATCTACATGCCAAATTTGGAATAATTGTTATTTTCCAGCAATATTGGTCCCAATGTTTTCCTTATCTTTGATTATGGGCCTTGAACCTTTTCCCTAAGAAGTTGATGCAACAAAAATAAAAGAAAAATCATGAGTCATAATGTTAAAATGCAAAAGATTGGAAAGTATAAATGAAAGTGCATGGACAAGATACTAGACTAAGCTTTAACCCCCTCATTATCCCTCACCCAATTCATGGTTAATGCATCATCTATCTAAATAAAAGGAACTTTGAATATCACAATGTCGATGAACAATGGTCAAATGTTTCATTTTTAAGTGATCAATGAAGAATCAATGAAATGTTCCAAGCTATATGTGTGTGTGGGTGTAAAATCAATGAAGAAATAGGCACACAATAGGGGCGTAAAAATAGACTGAGCAAAGGGGTAACTCAAGTCCCATAATTTCTCCCTCTTCACATCATAATTCTCAAGGATATTGGAATTTCATAACTGATACAAGATTTTGGTATCCTCCATGAATTAAACCTAATGTCACTTCATTGAACACTTGCACCAATTAACATATGTGTCAACCTAAGAACCCCCCTCCCCCCCAAGGGTTGGAAGCACCTAATAAGGCCTTATGATAACCATCTCATATCTAAGCATGGTAATTTGTTTAAAAATCATAAGCTAGGAAGATATTTGAAGATGATGCTCGTGGGAAGTACCTTGATGCTTTTTTCATTAAATATGGACCACTTCGATACTCTTATGGTTTGTGAACCTATGATGTTGATCTCACTTGTTTATAGGAGTTATGTTAAATGTTTTATTCTAGGTACAGATGTCATCCCTTGAGGGATTGCATGATGCTTCTCCAACACTCTAGAGATAGACATCCAATCCCACTTGATGACTCCTCTAAGCAATTTGACTTAGGATATTGACAACCTTTTGAAGAGCATTGAACTTGGGATGATTTTAGGGTAGTTAATGAGACTCTTCTCTTACTATAGGACTTGAAATGATGCACTATAGAGCTAAGGCGTTTCTTATAGATCTTATGCACCCCAGAGTTGGATTATTGCACCTCCTTGATGGAAATTGACCTATATTTGAGGAGATTTGATGATGATGATGATTACTTGTGACTCCAGTGAAGGGGATGATACATTCTTTTTCATGATAACATCCACCCTAACTTCATGATTTCCCCTTCATGAGGCTTGCATTGATCGCATGGGCTTGCAGGAGGATGAATTTTTGTATGATGCATACTTTCTTGATGATTGGACACCATTTTATGAAGATATATGACTTTTGGGATGATATTCACCCAGGCCTTAAGTCATCCATGGTTCATTTTGATGAGAGACATGCCTTTTAGTGGTTTATGTCAACCTTAGAGGCATTTAAGCTCACAAACAAAGATTAAATGAGGCTTGATTTTATGTCTATTCATTAAGTTAGTTAGTTTTGCTAGTTAGCTTGTGACCTATCCAACTTGTAATCACATTTAATATTATTTTTATTGATTTTAGTCTAAATTCAGATAAATTTGACTTGAATTCCCTTATATAAATAAGAGGAAATAGATTTATCTTGGATTTTGTTTTGTTAATTTAATTGTCTTAAATTGTTACATAATTATCAATTGGAGTTAGTAAACTTGTGAAGTGCAAGTGCACTATATGTGATAGAAGTCATTTTTATTAAGTCAGATTGTTAATGTACATGAATGATTTATTGAAAATTACTTCTAAGGATGTTTTTCATTCCTATCTTACTCTTCAAAGAAAATGAATTTAACACATCAAATATTCATAAAATTTCCTCACTCTTTTCTAATGAAATAAAAAATGCCCTTCACACTTTAAAAATGAAACTTAAAGAAAACTCACACTATCTCATTAAGAAAACTTAATTGATCTATTGGAACACAAATTTAATCTCTAATAGTTGAATTATTCATCTAACATTCTAGCAACCCTTTGCGTAAAAACCAAAATGAAATTGAATTCTATTCAAAATGAAAACCACTCATTTACTCATTATCGATCGCTCATGCTTTGAAATGAAATACTGTAAAATGAAAACCATAAAGAAATCACTCAAGCTCTAAAATGAAACACTCTGAAATTATAAAGAAATCCATGAAAAGTGATTACACTGCCATTAGCATCATTATAAATCAACTTGAAAAATGAATGATTAGTTAAATCTTGTTATCACTATCTAATTAAAATCGAGACTGAAGAATGATTCTAAAACATATGACCAACTAGAAAAATGATAAAGAAAAGATACGAGAAATGCAAAACCTTCATTGTGCAGGGGCCCTCCACAAACAGACGGTCACATAAGTTTAATCGAACAGTCAGCTACACATCAAATCTTCATTCTTCATTAACAAATAAAATAGAGTTTGAAAAAATATCGCTACATATATATATATATATATAAATATCTTGTTCATGTTTGTTGCATGATATTTATGAAAACTTGTGTCAATAACTATTTGAGGCTTTAACGCCTACCCTAGCTAACATATTTCTAAATTAAGCTCCTAACAAATATCAAGATATTGTTTCTCACAATTTTCTATTTGGAAAAGCAAATCATGAAGCATAGGAATTTCGAACTCTCGCTCGCATGTTTAGCAACATGTCAACTTTTACCATTTGACCATGCAATCAAACAATACTTTGATGATCTGGTTTGGATGAAGAGGAGGAAATCATTAAAGGGATCAATCTCCACATGTCCATATCTTTCTTCTCTTAGATTTTACCTCTTATCTTGGTAAACCTTGGAACTGACTACAAAAACATAGAGTAGTTGTAGAATCATGCAAATTCGATAGCTAATACAGATATTAACTCAATAATAAGGAACATTATTAAATATGAAAGATAGGACAATTAAATACCTTACCATGTGAAGAAAAACTTGTATTTTGATGCCTAGCGAGTTGATGATGATGGTCAAGGAAAGGAAAAATAGGTAAGGGAGACTGTCAAAATGAAGCAATCATGAGGCTCAACGTTCCCCCACATAGAGGCCATTGCATATCCTCATGAAAAAATACAAAACTGGAAGTCTTTCTCTATCACTGCTCTCTCTCATAAACTTATGCCAGAACATCCAAGTTTGTCCTTCTTATCTTCTTTCTTGCAAATGTCATTCTAGGCTTCTTCATCAAAATCCTCCATTTTAGACTCATGACCTTCCTTTTTAGAGATTCATTCTTTTTCTTTAACTTCTTGTTTTTTTCATACCATAAGCCCATATATAAAATAATTAAATCATTCTCAATCCTTTGTATCTCATTTTGCATCTTTAATGTCTCATGTTCCTTCTTCAAATGTATATTCAATGTCTCCAACTCAAAGAATTATTGTTTCAGAGTTTTCACAAGTGGAGGTTCTTGTGGATTGTTAGACCTGATTTCTTTTTAATGTACTGCAGAACAAGATGCCTTTTCTTCAGCTCTCCTCTCCAAAGACTCAATGTAGTCATAGATTTCTTGATGTACTGGATCTATTTTTGATGTTTTTAAGCTTGGGCTATGAATAGGTGAGATGACAATAGGTGATGGAACTTTCATTTTCTCTTCTCCCTCCAAATTAACAACATTTGTAGATTTTTGATATGGATTTTGATTAAGCTTGATGCTTTGGTGAGCACTAGTATTGCAGCAAGAATGCTGCAACTCCTGGGGCTTCCTACACTACTTTTATCAACCCGGTAGTTCGTAACAAACTTGGAAGCAACGGTGTTGTATGAACAAGTATTACCTCTTATTGCAGGATGTCACTTGGTTAGTTGGCGCAAGATCACTAGGAGCTCAAGCCAACTTCTAAGATTTTTTAGAAGAAGATTTTAACTATGATGAAAGAAATCTAACTCTACAGAGGCTATCCTACTTGCAGAAAGAAAAACAAGATTGGATTATAAAGCAAACCCTAACAAACACTAATTTATCCACTAACCCTACTTTTGCAGAAAGAGAGATAAAAAACTATGGAATGAATGCCATTACCTACTGAGGAGGTAAACTACATCTATTCAAGTTATTTCCAGAAAGAAATGAGAGAAAAAAATACCTTTTGGGTTTTCATGTATTTTATGTGAAATTGTTATGCTTGTAATTTATCTGTTTGTGGTTGTGGCAGAGATTTGGTGGCGATGGAAGTCGGCCTTGGGGTGTGCAAAGGTGTAGGAAGGTGTGGAGGGATCCTAAGAAGCCTCTGGTAACCTTTTGGAGACTTTCTATGCAATTGGACTTCAAAAAGTCACTTTCAGGAAATTCGACAGGAGGCTGCAAGGGATCTACAGGAGGATGTTGAGAGTTGTTTTTAGAGGTTTGAAAGGTGGAAAAATGGTGGGAAAGGGTAGCTGAATATTAGAGGGAGGTGTCTAGGTGTCTAAATCTCATCAAGGAGGAGTAGAAAAAAAAAATTATGGTTGGATTCGTTTAAAGGACAAGAAGAAAGCTTATGAGAGAAATGCAGAAATTAAGGCAGGTTCGTGAAGGGTTGTGAATGACTTGTGAAACCTGTGAGAAAAGAGATGGTGATGGCTGATTTATTGATGTATTATGAGTAGAGGTGAATTGTAAGAGAGCTACACATCTAAATACTGAAACTGAGAAAAAAAGGAACTAGTTGTACCAAAAGAACATAACTATATCTCATGTTAACCTAAATTATAAGCTAGAAAAATAAAATGTTGAACCGTGCTATATGAACAGGAAAACATGGAAAGAGATTTATTGCAGAATAAAAAATGAACATGGAAAAATGGGTCTAAAGCAGGGCATTAACTTTTAAATCAAACTACAACACTAGAAATTGCATGGAGGAAGCAAAACTGTGTTTTTAGTGGCAGTAAGAGTGCCTTGACCTCAACTCATGGCCCCAAAGGGAGGAAAGGAGATCAAGGCTCTGTTGATGGCCTTTTGGATCTTTTCCTATCTCTATTTAACCTACTTCAACAACTGAAATGGAAATATCTATGTAAACCAACAAAAGAAACCTATTTTAACCAAGGGAAAATGAATCTATCTAACATAAATTAATTCATGAACTGAAGCAAAAATATATGTGTACAAAGAAAGAGGTGTTGGGCAGCTTGGGTTGGGCCCTAACCCAAGATCTTCAACCCTCTAAAAGAAAACAGTGCTGGCTCAGAAAATATTTCATCTCCATTATCAAAATAAAAGTCATATTACATAAATTGTTCACAAAAGTAAGCTCAAAAATGAGTTGAGCAAGAGCTGCAACAAAAGTACGAAAATTTGGCTAACAACCAACTAAACTACTGAGCACCTGAGCCCTCCTATTTATAGAATTGGAGCCTCCAACAACTCTCCTAAAATTAGGGAGGCTTGGCTCCCAAGACTAGAGATAGACAACAGTTCCTCTTCACTTTCTCGGCTGCCCTCTTGATTCATTGATGTGGTTGCTTGTGCTCCGAGCTTTCTGAAGGAGGATTTGAGGTAGGGGTTCATAAATGAGGGGGCCACTCTCCTACAAATCCTCTACCTAGTTTTCCTCTAATATTGGCTGCCAAATGCTCATTAAGCCTTTGACTTTGTCTCAAAATTGACCAAAAATATGCATAAAGCACACATTAGACTTCATGGCATAATGACTAACCCAATTCACTCTATTAGCATAAATATAATAAAAAACATGCAATAAACTAATGAGAATGGTGGATTAAGCTGAGTTAGGAGGAAAAATGAGCCCATATAATTACCCATTTATGGGGCTCATTATCACCCCCCTATTGAATGTGTTGCTCATCCTTTGAGCAACTAGTCCATCTCTTCATCTTGGATGGCCTTGATGCCCCCCCTAACATCCCATGCCTTTTGTTACGCAGTAATTTATCACCGTTGGTTACCGTCCCTGTTACCCTTGCTTTCGCACATTGGAGGACACATTTATGGACCTGTGACCAGTGACAAAACCAAAAAACACTTGCATTATATTCCCCTAAGTATGAACATAATATTCCCTAAAAACGCCTTTTGCAGATTATCCCTAAAAAGTGCCTTTTTTCCATTAGCGCGGGTTCACAGTGTCTTTCCCGCGCAAATGACTCAGTTCCTTAAAAGGAGGCGCGCCCATTAACGCTCTGTCATAGAGCAAAGCCCGCGCCACCTAAATTTGGTTATGATTTTTAGCCAGCGCGCACTGAAGTGTTTTTTCCTCTTTGTTCATGGAGTTCTCTAAAGGAAAAATCCTCGTGGAAGTGGTCGAGTGTCATCTTTTTATCCATGACAACTAAGTTCAGTGGCTATTCAGGGATAATACTAATCTTTAGTAGGCGTCCTGATACAATGCATACTCCTTCCTCCTCCATCTATAAATGACTGTCCCCCTGCATTAAACCAACTAGTTTTTCTAGAGCTATTGTGAGTGCTGAGATAATGCTGGAGTGATAGTGAGAATTGAGAAGTATAGAGGGGTTATGCTGCCAAAATATTGAAAGAGAAGAGGTCACTTTGCAAGGCGTATTTAGCTGCTTGCCCAGTCAAAGGAGGTTCAACGTCAGAACCTTTGGTTGTAATCTTTCTCTATTTTTACTCATTAATAGACGACTATCATTATGGTTCCACTCATGTGTATTTTAATGGTATTTGAGTTATGTCTTTTCTGACCGATATATAATTACATATACTGGATTTTATGCTTGTGCTTGTATCGTTCTTTGCATGTGCAGGTGTCCATTCAGAAGGATTGTGAGGATTGTGACCAGCCGGAGCAAAGGAACGGGAGCGGCGATTCTTCTACAACTACTAGCGTTGGAATCCAGGTAGACCATCATGATCGATCTCTGATTTATGTAATTAGGAACCTGCGTGTTAGCATTGTGTGATTGTTGCTAGACCCGTGTTGGGCTAGTGGGATCGCCTCTGTCCGGAGAGGGGATTTACCAGTTCAACAATTTGGCGACTCCGCTGGGGAGAAGCTTGTTGTTTGTTTTTGTGTTGTTTAATTTGTAAACTGTAGACGGAGCCTGAAGCAAGGCCAGATAGCTTTCGAAACACTACTGCTATGCAGTAGTGAAGTAGATCAACGCCACTTCAGTCAATCTCCGGTTTAGTTTACAAACTGAACAATTTCAACCTTGCCTTGCATGCCAATTTTTCTCTTGTTTACTGGCTTGAATAGCTTTCTGGGTTGAATTTCTTGTTGTTTCTTGCTTGCTGGCTTTTCTAGATACTGTAAACCAAGCCTGGAACTACCTGTTTTGTTTTTTTTTCCTGGAAAACTTGATTAGCGCGGTTTCTCTTCTAACAGTCGCGCTGGTTGGCGCCTGTTGCTTTTAGACAACCTGCGCCAATCTCTGTATATCGCGAGTTGCAGTCTGACAGTCGTGCCAGACTTGTCAATTTTCTCAATTGCCTTGTTTGTCAGCCTTCTGAGCTTGGATCTGTGTCTTTTTGAATCTTTTACACCTCCTGGAAGTTTGTTGGACTGTTATATGACTGGTTGTTCTTTTCATCCTTCAGTTGTTCGCCTTTTTCTATCGATTTAATATCTTAGCCTCCGTGGCTTTGCATGTCGATCCTTCTGTCGGATTTATGGTTTACTGATCCAGTCGGTTTATTGGTTGTTTTCCACATTCCTTTGGTAGTTGTACAAGTTTTTCATTATTTGCTGCAAGTAACTCACTTTTAGCTTGTTTATTTCTTGCCTGACTTCATTGAAACTTAGATTACATGGTTCTTTGAAGGTCTTGGTGTTTACTTTGCCTTGATAGGTCATTTTTCATGTTTCAAAACTGGTTCTAGATTCCTTTGTGTGGATAACCTGTTTAGTGTATATCTCTTGAAATCTGTTTGAGTGCATCATACTATTTTCAAAGAAAAGAAAAAAAGATTTTTACTTTTCATTAATTATCATTTTGTGTTAATTTTTGCTTTTAAAAAAGAAAAAGAAAAAGACTTTCCTTTCTTGTTATTAGTTGCATTAGAATCTTTGTGATCATTTTGTTTGTATAAAACTGTTAACTCTCCCGTAGATAGAGTTCATTCAATGAAACGATATAATTTTCGCATATAGTTGCATTTAGGAAATTTCAAGAGAACACATACGGTAAGACCGGAAACCAAAACTTAATTAAAGATAAACCGTAAAATGAATTCAATGAACCTAACAACGCATTGAAACATAACGCTCACATTCTATAGGTCTAGGTTAGAGATGTGTTTCGGCGTCTTTAAACCTGGTAGTTTATCGTTGAGTGGTTGGGTGATTCCTCCACGGTGAAACGGTAGGTGCCAGTACGGATTGTGCTCCCACATACCGTCGAGTATATATTGGGAGACCCCTATAGGCTTGCAACCTTTGATCCATAGGAAGCTAAGTCTGCCACCCTACAAGCCGTAATGCACTGAACACAGCATTCGGGAAGATTGACTGCAGTACGTGAAGTCCTTGGTGTTCTTCTGATCGCCAAGGTGTATATAGCAGTTTTACGGATTGTTTGGCAAACCTTTTACCTAGTTCTCCAGAGTAGTCACTTTTGATCCTTTTCAGAATCTCTAAAAGAAAAGGTGTAAGTGAGCAGCTTGTCACTTCGTGCTCATTAAACATTCAAAGGAGACTAGAGTCATCTTTTCGTCCTTTTCTCGACTCTTAAAAAATGAAAAGGTCAAGTTAAGTGTCTTAAAATCTATCTGGCCTCGATAACATTACCTGGTTAGATATTGTGTACGCTAGCTTCAATAGGATTTCGTTTTGCTATGGCAACTTTTCCACGGTCCACCAACCCAAGTTCCCCGCCTGACGGGAATCCTGGTCATTTACCTTCTCCTGGGAATGCTGGTGCTCTTTATATGGCGACATTATCCCTTCTGGGGTTAACTACTGGGTTGCCTATTTGGTTATTTTCAAACTCTATGGTCCCTACTGTGTCGGTTGATACTCCATCAGTCCCTCCACCTGCACAACATCAGGTTGAACCTAAGGTGGACCCCTCCCCTTCGACGCCTACTTCTACGTCTCCTTCTTTTAGTTCGCCTGGTGAAAGTCTTGATTTGAGTAACCGGGTGGCTAAGAAGAAGAAGAAGAAGACTAAGAAGAAGAAGTCTCCTAAGGGAGAGGCTACAAACACAATAACGACTACAAGCACAACTGTTGCTCCATCACGGACAACAGAAGTCGGACTCCTTCCCATTCCTCCACGGAAAGTTAAGTTTCCTTGTCTATTATGCAAGGAGGACCATCTTCTTCGTGATTGTCCTGGCATTCCCAGGGTCTTAGAAGTATGGTCCCGTGATCTGACAAGTCCTTCATCGTCCACTGAAGCTCACGGCGATTCTACCTCAGTAGTTGGCCATGACAAGGGAAAAGGGAAGATTCGATTCCCCTGCAGACTTTGTGAAGGCAATCATCCCCTTCACCTTTGTCCACTCATGGATAAAGCCTCCGCTGTTTTGGAAAGTCTTGCAACTCCCTCGCGCCACCTCCCCGTTGGATATCAGTGTCTTTCTGCAACTGCAGATCGTCCTCCTGCTGACCACAAGATTGGTTTACACTCCTCTCTTGTCCAACCTCCTTTTCCTGAACCTGGCTCTGTCCAACCTGTTCCAGACCAACCATTGGTCGGAGAGCGTGTCGACTCGGGTTCACCACCCCTCGACCACCCTGTTCTAGAAGAGCATCATGAACATGTTCTTCTCATCTCATCATATTCTCCTGAGTCCGAAAACGACCCTCTTATCCCCGTTGACTCAGACGGTCTTTCTTCGGTTACTTTAGAGGAGGGGGGCAATCATACGATTCCCCCACCAAGTCAATCCGTCGTTTCCTTCGACTGGCGTCACCTGACTACTTTCCACCTTCCATCCCATCTGCCTTTCCAGATTACAGTACTTGCCTGTGATAAGGCAATACCTGGCACTGTTCTGGATGAAGGTGCGTCGGTCAGTCTTATGTCGTACACTACTTGGCAAGCTCTAGGTTCCCCGCAGCTCAGGACCGTCACGCAGAATTTGTTGTCTTTCGACGGAGTAGCATGTCCGTCTCTAGGAGTCCTCCCGAAGTTCCCTATTACTTTGGGAGGTAAAATTGTCTATATAGACGTGTTGGTTACCCAAGGCGCTTTAGATTTCCATCTTCTCCTTGGTCGTGACTATATTTACGCTATGGGGGCCCTTGTCTCTTCACTTTTCCGTGTGCTTTGCTTTCCACACGATGGAAGGATTGTGACTATCGATCAATTGTCATTCGTTAGTCCCCCGATGCCCCCTGAGCAGTTGTCACCCCCTCCTGGTTCTCATCCACCGGTTGTATCTGCCCCACCGCAGGTCAACTATGTGGCTACCTCTCCCATGCCTATATCCAGCAATGCTGCTGTCGTGCATAGTGTTCTTGGGGCATTCGGTCCCGAATTCCAAGACATTGACCTCCCATCAGGAGTGCCACTCTTGGAAGCCCCGACTTCCTATTCATTATGATGAAGATCCGGCGAAGCATAGTTCCTGATCTTGTGTCAAGCTCATTAAAAAATGAAACAAGGGTTATGAGGATATTTCTTTTACTATGTCAACCTCATTAAAAAATGAAACAAATCCCTTTCCAAATTGAGTCTTTTGATTAATATCTCGTAAAATACAAGTCGAATCTTTCCAAGACCTCGAAAGTGAACCTTCATTCCATCCACTTTGTTGAATGCAATGAAGCTTGGGGGGCATGTACCTCGTTTTGCGTCATTATGTTGGGGGTAACAAGCATAGTTTTCGTTTCAAGCTTGTGTAAACATGAAACCGAATCCAAGAAAAGTTCTCCGTGGTTCAAGCTTGTGTAAAAATGAACCCATACCCGATTTACATCTCGTGATTGCCATTTTTATCCACTGAATTCTGCTAGATGAGCCTTGGTTGTTTCACTCCATTGCTACCATCTCTTTCGCCGATCATATGCTCTCACTTGGTTGTTTATCCTTTCCTGAGGAACCGCAACGATGAGTGGTTTTGTTAGCCAGCCTCTTGACCATTACATGTCTTGAGCAGTTCCACCATTGCCAGAACTAGTTGCTACCGTTTATACCACTCGTTCCTCTAGGACGAGTCCCCTTTAAGCTCTTTTCTGACTCGTAAAATGTGAAAAGATTGCCGAGT
Organism: Pinus taeda; assembly: GCA_000404065.3. Classification (NCBI taxonomy): domain Eukaryota; kingdom Viridiplantae; phylum Streptophyta; class Pinopsida; order Pinales; family Pinaceae; genus Pinus; species Pinus taeda. The sequence goes on from APFE030074800.1 coordinate 63,487, forward strand.
ATTTTTCCCTTTTTGACTCGTTAAAGAGAATAAAAATGGAGGTCTGCTTTCAGCTCTTTTCTGACCGTTTAAAGCTAGAAAAGATTGCCGAGCCCCCTCTCAGCTCGTCTAAAAGGAACGAGAGGCGGTCGTTTTAAAGCTCTTTTTCGACTGTTTAAAATAACAAAGATCGTCGGGCATTTGTCGTTTCGCGCTCGTTATCGGTTCTAAAACGACGTGATACTGACCGCTTTTTTACTCTTTCGGGTCGATATCACTATTTATGAAAAGTACTCCTCGGTCGTAATGATCGGGCGGTTCTTTTGAGCATCGTTTTAT
>APFE030074817.1:0-14924 GCA_000404065.3 Pinus taeda
TATAATAAATAATTATATTACTATTTATTTTAAAGTAATTAAATAAATAGTATTATATATAATATATATATTTGAAATTAAATAAATAAATTTAATAACATTTTAATATTAACTTAACTTTGAGAAAGTTTGACTAGGGTCTTTGAATGATAAAGTAGCTGTTGGAGTATTTTAACCGTTGGAGTCTCTGCTTGGACTATTTAAACGCTGAGCTAGATCTGCATTTTCAACTTGTCCTGATGATGAACCACATGGGTTGGTTCGAAACGCGTTGGTAGAAATCTTTCTTATGTGATTTACGCTGAAGCTCTCCTTATAATGTATGTTTTGTAAACTTGATAATTGAGTCAAGAGGTTCATTCGTACAACTCCAAATTTTGGTAGGTTTTAATAATGTATGCTTTGTAAACTTGATAATTGAGCCTAGAGGCTCATTCTACAAACCAGTATGAGGGGATGCGCAATGAGATGTTTAAATCTTATACTTTCCAAAAATATTTCAATAAGAGATTTAAATATACTATGTAAAAATTTATGTTATCTAAAATGAATATGTTGTAAAGTAATTAGAAGCAAAAAAATGTGCAAGTGAGATGTTTAAATCTTATACTTCCAAAAATATTTCAATAAGAGATATAAATAAATTATATGAAGATTTATGTTAAATAAAATGAATATGTTGTAAAGTGATTAGAAAAAAAAAAGTGCAAGTGAGATGTTTAAATCTTATACTTTCCAAAAATATTTCAATAAGATATTTAAATAAACTATGTGAAGATTTATGTTAACTAATTGATGTCATAATCAACTTTTATATATATTTATATATATAGAAAAAAAGTTTTTATGGTTAAAAATTTTATTTGGTCCTATACTTTATTTAGAGTTCGAAAATACAATTTAAACAATGAAAAATAACACATTGTATTTTGCACTCTAAAAAAGTTTTCACGTGAAGAAATTTGATCCCTCTGGGCTCATGTTAGATCCGTACTTAAGATGGATCTATGATGGTTCTAATATTTTACTTCTTCATGATAAATATTATTTTATATGTTAAAAATAATCAAGATGAGAATTTCGTGATGGCAAGTTGATGAAAGTCGTAATGTGGATAATGTGGATCAATATAGAGGAGAGGAAAGTATTGTTTGTTAAATCAAATTTATTCAAGTGCAAACTTATTTTATAGACACATTAAACAATGTGTAAGTTTTCATTGATTAAATTGTATTCTTAAATGATATATATTTTTAAGTATAGGTCGATATATAACATTAAAGTATTTTTTTTAACATTCTTTTTCTATATATATAGATGTATATGAAGTCAATATAGGTCATATGAGAAACTAATTAAACATGCATAGCATATTCATTTTTCTTTTTTATTATGACCTACATTCTTCGAGAATATTTTATTTTTAGTTTAAGAGAACACGTGTTAACTCACGGACATACTTACACATCACCTTCACATTGGGTTGTAGAATAAGCCTTTGGGATAAAAAATTATGAATATACTTTAATTTAAAAATATAAATTTACAAACATTAATCCAACATTAATCATTAGCTACAAGGCCCTCAGGAACCAATCCACTACTTTAGACAATTTTCCTTGGGGTCCCACTAAACTTTTGGACAACTTAAGCGTAAGTCGCTCCCATGTTATAGGCATGAGGGCCACCAGAAACCCAAAGTTGCTCTCACAGGCTTTCCTGTTAGTGACCAGAGACCAAAACTGTCAGTGCTATGCTAGTAACTATGGGATTTGAGCCACTTTTTCAGGATCAGAGCCCAGGTCACTGCCCAGAATTGAACCATCTCTTCAGAACAATAAAATAACATGGAAATGATAGTACTAAAGTAAATGCTCATTCAAGACCTTGACTAGGCCCCTACTAGCCATGACAGACATTTTGTTAAACATATCATGAATATGTAAACTATAGGTGTAAATAACAATTTTGAGAATATAGGTCTCATACTTAGCTGAGAATCGCTAAGAACCATTAATGCCTCAATGCATCAACTTTCATTTCATCCATTAGGTCATAGATACATTGAGCATTCAATTACAAGCAAAAACATGGGGCAAGCCATACATAGTTGTTGTCATAAAACACATACATAACCAACATAATAGCAACAAAAATACTCATGAAAGTACAACCATGTAGACCACATATAATCCATCAAATTCTCATAAAAATACAAAGAGAAATAACCTTTTATTAATGGTACAAAAATCAATCCCAGGATGGAACTTCCATGTTCCACCTGATCGTAGAATGGATAATTCAAATCTCTCTTCATCCATTCACCCTCATGCCATATTCCAACCATGAATGTGGGATCTCATAGAACACATCAATCAAAAGTCATCCAATGCTTCCAGAAGCCATCCACCTCAATCCAGCTGACAATGATTCCACCTCATGGTTGGACATCACAAAACCATCATTATACTGGTCTCCATCCAAGCCTTCTAGGGCTCTAGAGCGTTTGTCCAACAAAGGCTCTAGGACTAGTAAGTCAACCCACAATTTTTACTGACCTCCAGAGCGTTTGTCCAACCAAGGATCCAAGACTAGTAACTCAACCCACAAAGGGCTCTAGAACGTTTGTCCAACCAAGGTTATGCGACTAGTAACTCAACCCAAGTTGTTTCATGGCTCCTGAGCTTTTGTCTAACAAAGGCTATGGGGCTAATAACTCAAACCAAGCTAAGGAAACATGAGAACCAACCAAAACAAAAAAATGAAAATAAACTCACAATCGCCATGGTTATCTAGGAAACTGAAAGGCTAGGAAATCCACTGTCAATCTCGACCATCTTCCATGCCAATGACAGATCACAACCAACAAACCACATGCATATACCATGCATGCCAAAACTAGTGAAGGAAACATACATGCAACTCGGTACCTACAAGAAAATCTGATGTAGTCGTTGATCTTGATGCCTTCTTGCGCTTTCCTGCTCTTCCTTTTACTTCTTGCTCCAAGAATCCAAGTATAACACACCCTCCAAGAGTGCTCCAAGAAAACTCTAAGTCTCCAAGAGTATGAGAGAGAGAATAATAAGAGAGCTCCAAAACTAAACTAACAAAAGGTTACCAACTCATCCTCAAAGCCTTTTTATAAATGAGGCCTCTATTTTTTTCATTTTCCATTATTTTTCTCCATTTTCCTCCTCACATGCATTATACATCCCAAAACACTTAGTTCATTATATATTTGTCCAAGATTTAAGAAAAAAAAAAACATATAAATTAAGTAAATTATAACTTTACTTTAATTTATTATTATTAATTATAAACAAACTAATATATAAGTTAAACATATATACTTAAAAAAAAATCTTAGTCATGGAGATTCATCTCCACTTTGCTAGTATGAAGATTTTTAATTTATATATAGAATTTGTTAAATACCATGGACCAATATCTAATCTCAACTTTTTAGATGTGATTATCACTAAAAATATTCTAAAATATTCCAAGGAGATTCAATCCCTACTATCGTGCTAATAAGTATTCCTAATTAAAATATAACTCGTGACGTCTTATTCCAATATATACACACTCACCACTATAATAAAATAATTACACATTAATATCTTTTTAAATTTAATAAATTAAAATTTTAAATAGATTTTAATAGTTATTTATTTTATTTAAAAATTATAATAAAAATATATTTGATAATAAAATGATAATATTATAATATATAATTAATAATTGAATTGTGATTTTATTTCTTATTTTAATTAAATTATTATTTATGATAACGACACCCAATTCCAACTTATGAATAAACTATTGGAACAAAATACTTCTTCCCGCCATTTTTTTGTGAACTAATCAAGAGATTTCGTCATTAATATAAAATATTGTACATTGATATCTAGTATACGAGCCTCGCGAGAGATAATGGCATCAAGCCCGTAATGATCATCAACATGCAAGGCATAGAGAATTGGCTCTTCTGCAAACTAGATCATAATAACTTAAGCATCGAACAAATCATAAGTCAGGTGTATAAGTGAGAACCAAAAAGACCAGCACCACAACTTAGTAATTCCAAAACACAAACACGAAACTTGTAGACGAGAGGATTGTGAATCAACCCACTAGACTTTACTTGAAACCAACAAAAACAAGCAATAAAGAATTTTGTCCAAGTAGTTTCTTGTAACCAACGAGTGTCATGCAATAGTCATGAATCAAAACCATTATGAGAAGAGAGGCAATGAGGACCAACCAAAAAAATCCATGATCAAGAGAGATTATGGCCAGATAGGCATTGAAGACCAACCAAATATTATCCCACAATTCCATCACTATATTTCTTGACCATAAACATGAAGAACAATCGATACTTTAAATACTCTTGGAAAGAAGACAAAATACCTCAAAAGAATTCATCATGGTTTATCTAAAGAGATAATTGTAAAATTTTGGAGATTATCAATAGGAGGATTAGTAGTGCCTCCAAGAGGATCTTATAGGTACCCTAAAGCGAGTCCAACACCGCATAACCTTCCACCCTTCTCAAACAAGCATCAATATCATCAAGGAATTAATGGATTTTGCTTAGAAGTTATTTAATATCCTCCAACCTGACAAAGAGTTTATAATTGTCCATTTGTTTGTCTCTTAAAATCATGCAAAGAAGAGCATCCAATTGCTAGTGAACTGAGAGGGAATGTATAAAATACAATCTCCTTTTCCTGAACCTTCCTAATTTTGGGAGCCACTATAAACCCTTGCCTCTCATTTCCAAATCAGAAAAGTGAGGATGTTCTCTAAACTCCTGGGATTCTAGTTGATGAATTTCCTTTCATATTTATGGAGGGACAGAGTCAAAATATGATGCAACAAATTCCGAAGCAAAGAGTCTCCAATATTGAGGACCAACATGGCTAGCTCCCGCTCTTTGATTTGTCTTCCTTTTGATGAGGAGGCATGGTAGCTAAAGCTAGAGGGTAATTCCAACCACTGAAAATAGGGTCGAGGGCAACTAAAAGAACATAGAGATTACACACTAAATTAGGACTAACAAGGCATAATACTAACAAGTCATCCCCCCAACACCCCAAACAAAGTTTATATATTAAATGAAATGGAGAATTTACAATATATTAAGGGCATAACCATGGTGACATTTTTAAAACCACACTCATGATGCATAATGCTTAAAGTCCACAGACTCCACCTATCTAGTAAACAACACTCAGAGAAATTACCCAACATAAGCGGTGACCCAGTATATCGAAATGAAAAAAAATGGAAGGAAATCCTAATTGAGATTGCAAAAACCCAATTGCTTGGAACAATAAATATCCTAGACTTATAGGAGATGTAGCTAAAGACCCATAATTCATTGAACACCTTAAAGCATAATAGTAAAAAACTGGCACTAGTATGTTATGGTCCAATCCTAACCCCTTTTCTAATGTACTAAGCCCAAGAGGAATTTTAAGAGCCATGATTAATTAGTTTAATAAATAAATCTCGTAAGTATTATAAGTGTTTGACCTGCATTATAAAAACAAGACCACATCTGATTATAGCAGGTCATAGTTGATAGATAAAGTGGTTAACCTGCAATATGTAAGGGACCATGAGTAGTTAGAGTTTTGGGTCTCAAGAAACTATATATTGTTGAAGATAGTAAGGAAAGTCTTGTATTGTGTAATTGAGCTTTGCTCTATTGGAGGTTAACCCCTCGAAGAGGCAAGTGCACAATAATTCTGTAGATATTAATAAAATATTTATGTTGTTCTCATATCATTATGATATTTTTCTATGATATCACTAGCATCTTAGCTCTTTTGATATTTTCTACAGGACAAGCATATTACAAGTGGTATCAGAGCACTTTCTTGGGCCAGCCATACAACCACTTTTAGCAAAATCAAATTTAGACTAGAGACGTGTTCTAGTGTCTTTAAACTACATAGATCCATCGCTACGCGCATCAACCCACGTTTAGGGAGTCAGACATGGAGGAACTAAAAGAGGTGGTCACGTCTATTGGACTCCCTTGTAACCCCTGTTGGTACCCTTTCGAGTAGTAGCACATTAGACAACACCTATATATGGATTTCACTTCCACGTACCTCTAGTATATTGGAAGCCCCGAAAGTTACCCTAAAACTAAATCCTAGATAAGTTGTGAGTCATCTTGTTGCCACAGTACACCAAGAACAACATTTGGGGAGATTACTTGGATGTACTATTGTTGGACCCCTAATGTATATCATGATCTATAGCACCTGAAACTTTTTTGCTTCTCTATTTCCCTCTCTTTTCCTGGTTGGACGTCACATCTTGTAGTATCCAGAAGTTGGGGTTTCTGTTGTAGCAATACAAATTAAATCTTCTTGTATCCTGTAATTAGGGTTTATGTCGCCATAATAGTAATCAAACCTTGTTGTATCAAACAATTGGGGTTTCTGTCGGGCAATGTTTATATGTTGGGGTTTCCGTCATTGTAGTACAGATGAGTGGGACAACAAAATTCATACACATTTTATAGTATCAAGATTTTGGGACTTCGGTCATTGTAGTATTGATCGAATGGGAGTAAAACTAATATTAGAGTAAAAAAAATAATTTAAAAAAGGTTTGGTGGTCCGAAAATTCCACTTGCAAGAGACTTATCCCATGAGATTCAAGACAATACGCTGATCTCAGCGATACCATCACCTATTAAGCATTTTTTTTCCTGTGGTCCCAAATTTTTCAGCAGTTCTTACAAGTGACCAACATTAAAAGACTCCACCATACTCATTACAACCATACAAATTTAAAATAAACCAAAATTTTTACCTAAACTAGTGTATGGTAAAGACGAGCTATGGAGAACCTCTAGAAAACAACGGATGACATTGAAGCAAACCTCACCACCAAAATACAAGAGGTAGTTACACAAGCCCTAGTTAACTTCATAGCACAACTCAAGGAGAAAGGCCCAATGGTGGATGGGGACAAGGTCGATGCCCACTTAGAAGGATAATCTAGACACCACACTATGAGGGGTATCATCATTTCCACGGGGGTCACCAATATGATTTCAATAAGACACCCAATATTGACATGCACAAATTTAATGGTTCTAACCTAGTAGTGTGGGTGGCACAAATGTAATAATATTTTCAATTCAACGGTATCTAGGATGATGAAACCAAACTACATGTGGGGGCTATTTATTTGGACCAATAATATTGGCAATGGTGACCATGACATAAAAAATGTTATGCAGGGAATCCCACTTGGAATGTGTTCTCTAAAGTCATTTGCACCTATTTTGACAATGACTCTCACTTATTGGGTTCCCTCATAAAGCTAAAATAAATTGGCTCCATTTGAGATTACAACATTCCATTTGAACAACTTTCAATCTAGCCAAAAGGCCTCAATGATGCCTTCTATATGGAATATTTCATTAGTGACCTCAAGGGTGCCATCCAAGAACATGTTAGAATGCATCAACCAACTACGTGGTTAGAAGCTTTCCACAGATCTTTAGATGTAGAAGCTACTATTACTTCCCAAATCACTCGTCCTTCATTTACACCAAAGGCACCTCCCACCCCTAGTAGTGGCCCCACCCAAACTCTCAAGGTGTAAAGGTGTTTCTTGCAGAAATGGACGAAAGCTGAAGATAAGGATTAAGCTACTATTGTGATGACAAATATTCACCAGGACACAAATGCAAGGAACCAAATTTCTTTCAAATTGACTCAACTGAAAATGGCTCAGGTGATGAGGCCAAACATAGTGAAGTATCTGGGGAGGAATTAGTTTCACCCCAAGATACTGCAATGAACATGATTGCACCCAGTAAGGAACTAACTATATCTCTGCATGCATTACCAGGCATTTCTTCTCCATAAACACGTAAAATCATAGGCTTTATTAAGCAACTGGTGGTATTTATTGACAGTGGTAGCACTCATAATTTTGTCCATAAAAGGGTTGTTGACGTAGTGCAAAATTTTGTGAGGGTAATGTCTAATTTTTAGGCCCTTACAGTAGATGAGGTGACAATGAAATGCAAAGGTCGTTGAGAAAACATAAAGATCTAAATGGAGGACTACCACCTTAAAACACACATGTTTTTCATTGAAATGGGGGGATGTGATATCGTCCTAGAATTTGAATGGTTGTGCGCACTAGGCCCTATTACCATGGACTTCTAATAGTTATATATGAGCTTCATACAAAATGGGCACACTCATATGCTATGTGAGCTCTAGGTAGGTTCTCCCACTATCATTAGCTAACATAAAATGGAGAAGCTTATAAAAAATGGACACCATGGGTAGTTGCTCAATTCAACACAATTCAGGTCATTGAATCTAAACCTGTTGATATTCATCCACACATGCAAAATGTGTTGAGTCACCATTAACAAGTGTTTGAAAAACCCAAGGAAATACCCCACTCTCGAGGTGAGCATGACCATAGAACCACTTTACTTGTGGGTAGCCAGTGGCCTAATGTAAGACCCTATAAGTATCCATTTGTGCAAAAGAATGAAATTGAAAATATTATTAAGGAGCTACTAGAATAAAGCTTGTTTCGTCCCCATTGGTCATGGTCCTAAAGAAGGATGAGGAATGGCTTATGTGTCCCGATTTAATGGCTTTGATATGCTCACCATTAAGGACAAGTTTCCTATTCCAGTCGTCGATGGTCTCTTAGATAAACTCTCTAGCACCCAATTCTTTACCAAGTTGGATCTTCATTCGGGTTATCACAAAATCAGAATGAATGTACCATACATCCCCAAGACAAACTTTAGAACCCATGAAGGTCATTGTGAATTTTTGGCAATGCCCTTTGGTATTTGTAATGCACCATCCACCTTTCAAAGTCTCATGAATAACCTTCTCAAGCCCTATCTTAGAAAAAAATTTCCTGGTATTGATCATATACTCATCTACAACAAAACATGGCAAATAAATCATTCAACATTTTTATCAGGTCTTGCAGCTTCTATAGGAGAATAAATTATTTGTTAAATTTCCCAAGTGTTCCTTTGGAATGTAAGAGGTGGAGTACATGGAACACATTGTCCGTCATGCAAGATTACAAATAGACCCCAAAATGATTAAGGTAATGCAAGATTAGAAACAACCTCAGACCTTGAAATGTACATGGGGATTTTTTGGTCCAACAGGATACTCACAAATTTTTCAAAAATTATGGACACATTTCTAGACCCCTGACTAATCTTCTCAAGAAAAATGCATTCACCTAGACAAAAGCATCTGAACATGCCTTCTTGGATCTCAAATAGGCCATGTGTTCCACCCCAGTTTTGGCTCTTTTAGATTTTACAAAACCCTTTGTGATCGAATGTGATGCCTCAGGGACAGGTATTGGAGTTGTCTTAATGCAAGAAGGTCAACCAATCACCTTCAACAACCAACAATTAAGTGGCAATAATTTGGGTAAGTAAACTTATGAGAAAGAAATGGTAGCCATACGACATGTAGTACACACTTGGAAACCATACTTTCTTTCATGTTTTTTCCAGATAAGAACTCGTCGCCATATTCTAAAGTATTTCTTGGAGCAATTATTATCCTTGTCACAACAAAACAAATGGATTACAAAAATGTTGGGCTATGACTATGAGATAGTATACAAGAAAGGTCGTGACAATGTTGTGGCAAATTCTTTATCTCAAAAATATGAGGAGGATGAAACCCTCTTATCCCTATCTTTTCCCATCCCATCTTCGATTGAGGAGGCCCATCGTGAATGGTTTTCCCATCCATCTCTTTCCTAGATAATCCAATGGTTACAAGGGGATCCTAAACCTCCCGCATGTTACACTTGGAGGTAAGATATTCTTCAATATAAAGATTGTGTGGTTCTCTCCCCTAAATTTACTCTCAAACCATGCATCCTCGAGGAGCTGCACTCTTGTCCCATTGTAGGACAATCAAGCTTTCAGAAGACTTATGCTTATGCCCACTGCTCTTTTCTTTGGGAAGGGATGAAATAAGACATTCTTACATTTGTGGTTGAATGTGATGTCTTAGAGAAAAAAGGGGAAACAGTGAAGACACCAGGAACCTTACAACCATTGTCGTTAGCTACTTATATATGGGTGGATGTATCCATGGACTTCATTACTAGTCTCCTTAAATCCAGTAACAAGTCAGTCATCATGGTGGTAGTTGATCGACTTGCCAAATATGCCCATTTTTGTGCCTTACTACACCTGTTCACTTTAGCTCTAGTGGTTCACATCTTCATGGATCAAATTTTCAAATTGCATGGCATGCCTACCTATATTGTGTCCGATCAAGATCTCACATTCACCGGAAATTTATGGAAGGATATTTTCACGCTACACTACACACAACTCCCAATGAGTACAACTCGTCACTGCTAGACAGATGGTCAAAATGAAGCGATGAAGAAATGTTTGGAATCCTACCTGTGGTGCTTTACTTTAGATAGACAACATCAATGCGCATAGTTGATACCTTTAGTAGAATGGTGGTATAGTAATAATTATCATGAAGCAACCAAGATGACATCATATGTGGTTGTCTAAGGCCAACTCCCACCTTCTCCAATTTCTTATTTTCTAGTATCTTCCAAAGACCAGGAAGTTGATAAGTTGCTTCAGAACTGAGTTTCTACTCTTGCTCTTTTAAAATATAATCTCAGAAAGATCTTTTCAAGTTGGTGACCAAGTCTTCCTTCGAATCCAACCTTATAAGTAGATATCACTAAAGAAAAGGGCTTCCAAAAGTTAGATCCAAAATTTTATGGGCCTTAGCAGGTGGTTCACTAAATTGGCTTTGTCACCTACAAACTAACATTGCCAACCACTTCCAAAATCCACCCTCTCTTCGATGTCTCCTTTCTCAAAAAAGTCATTGGATGCAATTGTAAGGTTCAGACCCTACCTGAATTAGATGCAGAGGGATCTATTTGGCTGCAGCCAGAACAAGTCCTAGATTCCAAGGAGTGACATCTCTGTGGCTGCACTATCAAGGAAGCACTCATTTAGTGAAAGACACATTACAAGAAATTGTGACATGGGAACCAACAACTATTCTTTAGAAATTTCTGTAGCGTCAACCTTGAGGAAAAGTCTATTTCTGAAGAGGGAGGGCATGTTAAGGTCATAACCTAACACCTTTATTAATGCAATAAGCCCAAGGGGCACCGTAGGAGTCATAATTAGTTAGTCTAATAAATAAAGCCTGTAAGCATTGTAAGTGGTTGACCCACATTATAAGAAAGGGACAACAATTAGTTATAATGAGCCATAGTTAATAAATAACGCAGTTAACTTGCAATATGTAAGGAGCCACAAGTAGTTAGGGTTTTGGAACTCAAGAAACTATATAATGTCGAAGATAGTAAGGAAAGTCTTGTCTTGTGTTGTGTTATTGAGTTATTCTCTACCGGAGGCTGCCCCCTAGAAGAGGCAAGTGAATAGTATTTATGCAGATCTTAACAAAATATTTTTGTTGTTCTCATCTCATTGTGTTATTTCTCTATGATATCGTTATCATATTCGCTCTTTTGATATTTTCCATAGGTCAAGCATGTTACATAGTACTAGACAAAGGAATTAGCTAGATACCAACAATCGCATACCAATACGCGACATGGAAATGATATACTTGCAGAATCATGAACCTGGATAGCCAAGATGGAAAGAACCACCACCAGTTCGAAGACTAGCCCACGTTCTGTAGTGTGGAGGAATAAAACAAAGAACATTGATTGAGCGTAGTCAATAACACAACTAAAACTCCTAATGAGGATACTCTTTTAACACCAAAGCATGAAATGCTACCATCAACCACGGAGAAAATACAATCACTCCTAATCCCTTACTCCACCAAAAAACCCAATGCAACATGATTGCTTCCAACCACAAATGCAATAAGGGTCATCACACTCAATCCCACCCAATTCTCTGCACCAAGAAACCAAAGGTAGCAAGTTGACGAGGACTACTCACCTCTGTTGTGCTTCACACAAAATTTCGCCACCCTAGCTATGTTGCATTCATGTATTTAAAGCGATAGGACACATGTTAATGAACCCAAGACCGATTACCATTTTGTGCCACATCATTTATGGAAAAAAACAAGTGGGAGCTTGTAACGTCATTCCTCATGAATGGGGATCGAAGATTACACCCCCATCAGGGAACCACCACGAGAGGAGATGTGTCCTCCTTGATCAAAGGATACAGAGTCTAGAGTTCTTTAACCCAATTTATGGGGGGCCACGGTTCATCAAGATTTAGGTCCTTTATTCAGCAACTCACATTTTCCAATAAATCCGCAACCCTATTCCACGCCCTTTACGTATGCTGCATAATCACATACTCAAATTTACTGAGAAAGAAGTAATGTTATTTACCACCCCTCCAATCTCCAACTCTTTACAATGTTGGAAGGTGGTTGTCCATTTAGGAGCTTTTGCAAACATTGCATAACTAGCTAGGATTACCATCCACTTGGAGCAATTTAAAAGCTCCCGAGTAGCCAATTGCAAACCCTTTTTGTTGGAAAAAATTATGCTAAGTTATTACTTTCCAACCTCCAATTCATCACAAAAGCTCTCAATGGAATAGAATTCACATTCCAGAAAATACCTCGCAACCCTGCAAGACCAAGTTTACGTGAGGTTTACCCTTTGAAGCCTCATTAAAGGTCAATTTTATAAAGTTATTCAGAGGAGGGCAGTAAGAAGAATGTGATACAAAAGGAACATTTTTCTTTGGCCTCGAGAGTAAAGGGATCATTACTAAATCTAAGTTAAATTTCTTCAAAATAACAACTTATGTCTCATCCACCTCCCAATCCATGGAAGACCAATGAACACTTAGGAGAGTTTCCCTTAGATTTGAGAGGATTAGATCTTTGATCACCATAAATGGACAATTTTTTTGCTGGAAAATTCCACCATTACGCTCCTTCCACAAATTCCATAATATAAATCCAATTGTAAGGTTCCATGCCCTGTGAAATATTGGATTCTTAAACTTACCAATTTCCATTGATCCAAGATCAAAGAAAGACTTGCATGATTGAATCGAGCTTTACCATAGATATTAAGAAGAATAATCCATACTTTTGAGGCAAATGGACATGAAAGGAATATGTGGTTTGTAGTCTCCTATGCTTGACGACATATAAAGCAAAAGGAGGGTCCTTCATACCCTTTCTTTCGCAGTCTATCCCAAGTGAAAACTCTACGCCAAGCAATTATCCATAGAAAAGTTTTGATTTTAGGCCACCATATGCCAAACCAAATCTAATTCCATTTTTTCTCCATCTCAATATTCAAATGATCCGCAATAATTAGATATGCCTCTTTTAAAGAGAAAGACCCAAACGAAAATCTGCCCCATCTAAGAGTGTCACCTTCATTCGAGTATCTGATCATCATATCGCCTAATTCCCAATGTAAAACATCGCAAGGCAAGTCTTGTGAAGAAATAGGCCAATCCTCCTTTGTCTTCCATATTCTCTTGTAGCCAACACCCTCCATAGTTTTCCAATAATCCAATACCTTAATCACACCCAAATTAGTTGCAAAAGATTAAATATTACGGAGATTATCAATTATGGTAATTGCTGCCATGCATCCTCTAACCGTCCCCTGTCTTGATCTCCCATAAAACATTTTTTCTTAACTATCCTACTACATTCTTGCGCCGACATCTATAAACTAAATCCAATAATAATAGAATTATAACACAATCTCTCCTCTTGAATTATCAAAATGGCCTATTTCCTTAACCAAATTTATTTCCAAAATTAGCTCCAAACACATTTCTTATCAATTCGAAGTCTCTTAAACCCAATCCTCGAGACGGATTGGATTTAACAAGTTCATGCCAACCCACTAATGACCATCTTCTTTCTTCGCACCATTAGATCCACTCAAAGTACAATTTTTTCCTCACACTCGATGTCACTTCTGGAATTTTCTTCTAATAATTCAAGGATATCATCTTCTACAAAAAGAAATACACTTTCATCAAGAATTTTCTCCCATCCTTCCCTTGAACCCTCAACCTCCGTTAAAACATTTTCTGTCGATGACAGCAAAGATTATTCGTGTGCGAAGAGTCAAACTCAATATTATTTGAAATCAAACTCAATAATTGCAGTCTTCGGGCCTTTTCCATTAATGACTCCTCAATAATTAGAATTATTCACATGCCATCAGAATATTCAACAAATTAGATATACTCTCGTTAGCATGTATAACGCGGAGCCCCCTTCCCCAGCCTGTAGATTTCAATAATGGATTTTTCTAATGATAATTCAAACATCTTTTCCAATTATAACTTGCATCACGCAGAGTTCTCCGCCCCACGTCGACCTTTCCAATCATGGCTTTTCTCAACCCCGCGAGCTGCCAGTCCCGTCAGCTGTGACTCAGAGAACCTTCCACGCAACCCCACGAAAATCTGTAACTTCCCCTTGAAAATGTATGCTCCTCTCACGGGAAAATGGGTGGGGTGTCTGGGTGACTGAATGTTTGGCACGGCAGCTGTTGGATGTTTGCATGAAGTTGATGGTCAATAATTTTACCGGGTGAAGTTACAACCGTTTATTCTATTGTTACTGTCATGGTTTGGACGGATATTTGTGTGAGATGTATTTATATTGTGTGTTTAAACTTTGTGTAAATATCATGAAATTGTATTATTAAATATATATGGTAAAAACTGTTTATATAAAATATTAGATTTAAGTTATTATTAATTTTAAGGTTTGTTAAGTTAAGTATATGAATTTTTTTTGTTTGTGGGATAAGGGGTTTATTTCTGTTGATTGTTAAATTTACGAAGTTATACATGTTTTATTTTTTCTCATTTTAAATCCATAACTTCTTGGAAGAAAACA
>APFE030074828.1:0-14786 GCA_000404065.3 Pinus taeda
TCTTTTCAATTGTAACCTAGGAAGATGTCTAGTTGATTGTCACTTCAGTTGCTAGACCCACTCTTTGGGCTAGAGGGATCGTGTCTATCTGCAGAGAGGATTAACCTTGTTAACAATGGTTTCTCAAATCTTTACAGCCTGAAATTTCTAAGGATGTATCGTTCTTCGGTGTATTCACCGAAGAAGAGGCTATTTTTAGAGCCCAACAGCTAGAACTTATATATTCTCAATCTAGGGTTCTTCAGAAAATTTTGCCTAATGCTCCTAGATCTAAGGTTGACCTAGCCAAGCCAAATCCAGGTATCCATGCTAATGGGCTAGTCGGATCTGTTTATCATAGCATGGCTAACCTACTAAATCAATTGCAGTAGTTGTTTTTACAAACTGCTTATTCTATGCATGCATAACCATCAATGCCCATGCCTTCTCAACCTTCATCTATAAATGTCATTCAAACTTCTAAACCCAAAGGAAACCAAAAATCCGATGGGAAGAAGAAAGGATGTGGTAGGACAAAGAATCAGGATGGGAAGGGTAATGCAAATAATCCCAACAATGATGTCGTGGGGGTAAAAAAGAGTCTAAGAAGAAAGTAAAGTTTCCATGCAAGTTATGAAATGGTGACCATTTGACTCATCTTTTCGTTAAGATTCAAGATGCTCAGCGCTTGTTGGTTCAACAAGGGTCTTCTAGCTCCTAGGTTGTGCTAATTAACGCTTTTCCCCAAGGGCAACAATTGTTTTCTGGTGCGAATCCTAGTACTGGTACCCCCAGTGGGGGCAACCAAGAAGGGGAGAATACATCAAATGTTTATATCATGAGTTCACATATTGATGTTGCTACACAGTCACGTGATTATGGTGAATCAGAATCGTCTAACACTAAGACTACTCCTGATGTTTCAGAGCCACTCCATAACGAGAGGCCCGTAGTTGAGTCTATACCTCAGATGCCGAAAGGCTTCACAGAACGTTTGACAATTAACCCAAATGCTAAGGAAACTTAGAACTACTCTATTGTAGAAGACCTGGCTTAGAGTCCTTGTGCCATGTCAGCGTTAGAGGTACTCCAGTCGTGCCCATCACAAGGGAGTGAATTACTAACTGCAATCGGAGTAGTTGATCGAAAAAACTCTCTTGTTCTTACATTCAACATGTCGAACATCAAGAAGAGACTCCCACATCATATGACTTTTCAAATCAAGTCTACATACTAAAAGACAATATCTTTCGAACCATAGTTGATAAGGGAACTTAAACATGTGTAATGTATATATCATGTTGGAAGGCTATTGGATCACCTCAAATTGTTCCTTCACCTACTCTATTAACAACATTTGATGGTCATTCTCATAGACCGCATGGGATTATTCCAACCTTTCCTGTTTGTGTTGGGGGTAAGGTGGTAAATATTGAAGTAGAAATAGTCGATGCAAATTTGGATTACAATCTCCTTTTAGGTAGAAATTGGATTTGTGAGATGGATGCTATTGTATCATTGTTATTCCACATCTTCTGTTTTCCTCATGAAGGGAGAATTGTAATGGTTGATCAGATGGATTATTCTCCGGGTGAGTCCAATGAATCTTTTGAATCTAAAGTTCCGTTAGTGAATAGTTTGAAACAATGTATAGAGAATCTAGGAGTTGGAATGTACTCTTCCTTAATGGGTACCTTTGATTTTCCTACTCCTATTGCTAAATTAATGCTATCTTATTCTCCAAGGTAGCTTCTCGAAGATAGTTCTTTAGAACTCATTATTTTTCAGATCCTTGGCCCATGCCCTCTTCTACCACCATTAGATGAGGGGTAGGTGGGTGGAATGGAATTCCTAAGTCTGTAGCTTAAATTGCTTATCAGTCTATAGTTAACACTATAGAAAACGATCCTACCCCTTTTTCACCAGAGGAGCTGGATGGGATGTGGCTTCGACCTGGACTCTAGATTCAACTTCTGCTATGGATTGATTAGGTACTATTTTTCCATCCAAGGAAGCAGTTCTAGAAGCAATGAAAGGTGTTGAGAGACCATGGGATGATTTGCATCATCGGGCATATTTCCTCCCTGATTTGCAAGTAGAATCAAGCTTGTCTAGTCCTTCATCTACTAGTGATGTTCACACAGTTTTAAATCCTTTGGCTCCAACAAAGTTTTCCGCCGAGGGTAACATGTCTATTATTTCATAAATTGTTCCAGTGAACATCTCTAGGAATCCCAATGTTATCGAAAATGTCTTCATTGGAGATGATTGTTCCCCTGAAGAAATTCAAACCTATACCGATCTCTTTAAAGAGTTTTGAGATGTGTTTGCTTGGTATTATGAGGAAAGGTGTGGGATAGATCCATCTATAATCTAGCATGAGATCAAGACATATGAAAAAGAAAAACCTATTCGCGAGAAGCTTCGATTGGTAAACCCTAGAAAAGCAACAACTATCAAATCTGAGGTTGAAAAGTTGCTTAAGGTGGGTTTCATATACCTCATTCCTTTAACTGAGTGGGTCTCAAATCCAGTCCCAGTAGAGTCACCAATTCTGATACGGGTAAATTCACCCTAGGGTCTTGGGTTGAGATCCCCAACAGAGCGAAGGGCTTACAACATAAAGAGACATGCAAACAAGCAATCCTAATACTTCAACTACTGAAGTAGGAAGAAGAGGTATTACTCAGAGGTTCTACATTTGAGGTTGTTCTTGTAGGGTCCAAACCCTCTGCTTCTTCCAATGATTTAGAACTTGCAACTCATTCAAGAAAAGCATATACAATAGCAGTAATAGAAAGTATGTTCATGATATAGGTGTTAGGTCATATAATCATGTAAGAAAATAATAATTAACATAATATTCCATAAGAAAATCATAACATAGATTAATGCATTAAGAACTTAAATATCAGGAACAAAACAACACCTCTTTGTTGATGTAAACTGAAGAAAGTACACAAGAACTACAACCTGAGTCATCTGCCGGCTCCAAGCGAAACCGTCCTCTAGATCCATCCTACTCGGGCCTCAACAATCCTCCTCTATAGGTATACACAAGGATGTCATAAAGGGATGAAGGACATCCCAAGAAGGAAACAAAGGTTTCCTATGACTTGGGAGTGCAAAAGGCACAGGGATTTCCTTAGACTTGATCATGGATGTAATCAACTATAATATCAATATCTAACCTTTTCTCCTCCTTTAGGCCTTCCCATGGAGGTCTATTTATACTTCTACAAATTAGTTTTTCAGTTGGGAAACAGTTGGGCCACAGGATACAGTAGGTGAGTAACAGGTAAATATCATAAACTCTGCCTGAATTTAAGGAGATTATATATATTTTTAATGTTTTAACACATATGCACATGTTAAGTATAGAATGACTTGTGTGTACATGCTTTTTATACATGGGAAAACAACGTATGGGATATAAAACATTGTTTTTTAGAATTTGGACCAAGTTTGGAAGGGAAGGGTTTCCCTAGGCCATAACACATAGCATCAAATCTACCAAGGGTGGTAAATGGTGCTATAACAGGAATACTGGTAGAAATTTGTTGCATGATTTTCAAAGTGCCATGATGCAAGTGACCCAACCGCTTGTGCCACAACTCATTGATGTCTCGGCTCTGCACCTTCTTAATTTCATGCTCAAGGCATCACAATCTTTGACCTCCAACTTGTAGAGATTCTTCACCCAAACCCCTATCCTCTTTACTTGTCTCGTGGCTATGTGACAAAGTAACGTCTTTCCCTTACTAAATATCACATCATGGCCTATATCCTCCAACATGGAAATATATACCAAGTTCTTCTTCAAACCAGGAACATACATAACATCTCGCAAAGTGAGGGGAGCGCTCGACTCCCTTTGATAGGTAACTATACCAAGACCAGTAGCACTATACCTCCCATTGTCACCAATATCAACATGCATATAGAGATCCTTCTCCTACAAGTTATTGAAGAGCTCTTTGTTACCCATCATGTGGAAAGAACCTCCACTTTCCATGTACCATACACTACCCATCATCAATGACACCATACATCTGATGAGGGTAAATTTCCGTTCGAATTGTGAGGAAAGAGCCTCACCTCCTGTTGCTCCTCATGAGGGCTTCTTACTGGCCTTCTTGAGCGGGCACTTTGTGGCAAAATGTTCAAGCTCGTGACAATGAAAGCACTTGACTTTCGACATGTCCTTATTCTTGCCTCCATGACAAGAACCTGATTTGGAATGGGATGCCTTCCCCTTCCCTTTATTTGCCTTACCCGTTAAGTCACAATTTTCCTCATCACCAGTCCTTGATGAGGATACGTTTATGGTATTCCTATGAATCTCTTCCTGTACCAAATTGGACAACAACCATTCCCAACCTGGTAGCTTCTCCCTCCCATTGATAGAGTCTTGATAACTATGCCAACTCTTGGGAAGTCCTAGAAGAGCTAGTCTCACCATATTTTCCTTGGCAACAATAATCCCAACACTTCAAAGCACATCCTGACAATGGGTGAACTTGGTCAAGTACTTTGGAATATAGTCACCCTTCTCCATCTTGATCTTTTTTAGTTTGTCTTATAGTGACAATTTCCTATGGTCAATTCTGTTTTGAAACAGGTATATCAATGCCTTCCACATTGAGTATGGAGTATCCTTCCCATGGAGACTCGAGACAATGTGGTCTCGAACTCCCTACAGGATAATCCTTCTCAATTTTGCCACACACTTTCTCCATTCAGCTGGATCTTTTGCATTAGATGCTGGAGGCTTAGGAATGTCATGAGCTATGAATTCCTTGAGTCCACTATATTCCAACACTACCTTCATAATGTCCTTCCAAGTTATATAATTTGAGCTGGCCTCCAAGGCATACTCAAGTCGCAACCTATACAAATACATATTGTTTCTCTGAAGTATAAACTTGTAAATTTGATTTTCACCTACACAACAAACTTGAATTCTCCTCTTCTATATTATGTTCACCTATGATACCATGTAGATTTTTCCTGTAGATTCAACAACTTATTTGATATGCTACAACAAAAGACAAGAATATACTCTACTCTTCTCAGCGGAAAAAAAAAATGATCGATGAAAACAATAAGCAGAAAGAGGAAGAATATCAATCACACATAACACAATATTTCTCCTGGGAAAGCAACTGCTAAAAACCCTGACTATCTATATTTCATTGACCAGAAGATTCGAGAAGAAAAAATAATTCTTGTTCATCCTAAACAATTCATGCACTAGTACAATCTAACTTTCTGCTTCACAAGCCAACTCAAGCCAACACTTAGCCAATTATGATGCCTGCCAAGGCCCTACCTCCTTGCAAAATTCCTATAGAAATTAGCCCATATTTAATGGGAAATCCACTCTCCATAGCTTTGCAATCCAAACATAGGTCCTCAACTGATTGCATGCACCATCTGTACAACTCAGAAAATTATACAATTGATAGTACATTGTCCGTGAACTCTAATCTCAACTAGGTCTTCATCTGAACTGACATGCATGAGTTATTTGTGAGTGAATATTTTGTTAACTGGTGTGGTACTGGTGATGCACTGGTGCACTACTCCACTACTAGACCTCTACTAGTTCCTCCAACAATTAGAACTAGTTTAACTAAATATAACTCAGTTAGACCGCGTTATCTAATTACAACTCCAAAGAAGTCAACCTGGGCCCCTAAAATTTAGGGATCACTCTACATGACTCTAGATAGACTTCCAACTCGAATTTCCTAAGTCAATTAATTCAAATTAACTTAATTAACTATTACAAGTTGCTATGAGAATATAATTTCGATTTAATTCACAATTTAATTCAAGGACAAATTAATTTGGAATTTCCTGTTGTTATTTTTAACACTCCCTCTCAAGAAGAGAGGGATTATCAGCTACCCCGATCCTATCTCTGTGAAGCTTGAATTTGCATCTTGACAATTCCTTTGTCATAATATCTACATTCTGCTCCTCTGTGGGAATGTACTCCAACAACATAATTTTCCTTTGAACACGACCTCAAAGATGATGATACCAAATATCAATATGCTTGGATCGATAATGAAAAACTAGATTTTCAGAGAGTTTGATACAACTCTGACTGTTACAGTAAATCACAGTTGGATCCATCCGCTGACCAAACAAGCCAACCGTAATCTTACTCATCCAAATAGCCTCACAAGTTGCTTGACTAGCAACCATGTACTCTGCCTATGTTGAACTGAGTGCAACTAATCTTTTTTTCCTATTGTACCAAGAAACAATTGCTAACCCAATACTAAATATCCCTCCTGACGCACTCTTCTTGTTGGATGGACTCCCTACTCAATCTGCATCGGTGAAGCCTTGAAGCTTCACTCCCTCTATTAGTATGTACCATAAACTATGCTTAGTAGTGCCTCTAAGGTATCTCAACACATGCCTGGTTGCCTTCCAATACAGCTTGGTCAGCTTAACCACCACTTGACTAAGCTGGTTAAATGCATAGCACATGTCCAATCGTGTGTTCACCAAATACATGAGTGAAAACACAAGCTGCCTATAAATGGTAGCTTCCACTACTTCACTAGAAGTAACATCCTCCTTCCTCCAGTTACCTGCTAGAGGAGTCTCCATGGGTTTATTACTCTCCATGTGGAAACTTTTCAGTATCTCATTAGCAAAATTTCCTTGAGAAACAAAATTTTCCTCATCACCTTGCCATACTTTCATGCGCAGAAAATAGTGCATGAGCCCCAAGTCGTCCATTTCGAAACCTCTTGCAAGATCCTCTTTGCAACACTTGATAAACTTATCATCACATGTTAGAATCAAATCTTTGACATATAAAAAAATAATCAACAATTTACCTTCAACCAAAATATGGTAAAGGTTCGCATCCACTTCACTTTTGGTGAACCCCAACCCAGTGAATTAGCTATCAATCCTGGTGTACCAAGAATGAGGTGCTTTCTTCAACCCATACAACGCTTGCTTGAGTTGGCACACATGCGACTCTCAGTTGAAGGTCTTAGAACCTTCAGGTTGCTCAATATACACCTCTTCCTCAATCATGCCATTAAGGAAGGTTGTTTTTACATCCATATGATGTATCTTCCATCCCATCTACACTGATAATGCCAAAATGGATTTGATTGATGAGTACCTTGCAACTGGAGAAAAAGTCTCATCATAATCAATCCCCTCTATTTGAGAAAATCCTCGGGCTATAAACCTAGACTTATGTTTCTCCACAATACCATCCGCTACTTTCTTTACCTTATAAAGCCATCATGAACTCACCACTGACTTTTCCCCTGGTATTGGGACCACATCCCAAACACTGTTCTTGATAATGGAGTCATACTCCTCAACCATGGCATCAACCCAAACCGGTTGCTACACTGATTCCTCAAAAGAGGATGGTTCTGTCTTTACACATCCACTCACAATATCCATGTATCCAGTATACCTCTATGGTGACCTCCTCTTCCTGCGTTGTGATGTGGGCGCTCCCACATTCTCTCTTGCATCATGCAATAACCTATCAACCTCTCTGGTGCGCTTTCTCCCATCTCTAAAAGACTCTTCATGAGTGGGTGTCTCCACTCCTTGATCCTCTACATGTGGCTTCTCCACATCAATCTGAGGTTCCTCCTTAGGAGTTAAAAGCTCCTCAACCGCATGTAGTTGAAGCTCCATCTCAAGGGAACATCTCATGGCCTTCTCTTCATCAAATTTTACATCTCTATGAACCAATGTTATCCTGTTGGTCGAAAAGTACACCTGATAGTTATGAGGTCTATCAATGTACCCCACAAATATTCCCAACTTTATTGTTGGCTCAAGCTTCTTTCAAGCATCTTTGGTTAAATGGAAGTAGAATGATGAACCAAAAGTCCTGAAGTGACCCACATTTGGTCTCTTCCCTGAAAAATCCTCTTTCGGTGAACTCATCCCGAGAATTCGATGAGGGATTTTGTTTTGGAAATATACAATTGTGTTGTATGCCTCAACCCCAAGTGTAGCGGTAGGCCCTAATCATGCAACATCACCCATGTTGCCACTACTATGCTTATATTTTTCCTTTCAGCCACACCATCCTGTTGTGGGTTATGAGGTGTTGTCAACTCTCTTCGAATGCCTTCTGCCACACAGAAGTTTTTAAACTCATTCAACACATACTCTCCACCCTTATCACTCCTAAGAGATTTAACCTTCCTTCTAGTATCTTTCTTGACCAATGCTTTAAATTCATAGAACTTTGCAAAAGTCCGTTCTTTCTTATGCATGAATAAGATCCAACATTTACGAGAAAAATCATCGACAAATATAACATAATACATGTGCTTGGTCATGGATTTTATTGAAAATGGTCCACACACATCTAAATGGAATTTATCCAGGATCACCTTGACTGTATTTTTTGTGAAAGAAATCTTTGGTGTATTTGGCCAAAGTACACCCTTTTCACATGTCAACTTGCTCTAGTGTACCTTTGGGAAAGCTGTTAGAAATTTGCTGCATGATTTTCAAATTGCCACGATGCAAATGACCCAACTACCTGTGCCGCAACTCACCGATGTCTCAGCTCTGCACCCTCTCTACTTTCGTGCTCAAGGAAACATAATCTTCTACCTCCAAATTGTAGAGATTCTTCACCCAAACCCCTATCCTCTTTACCTTTCCCGTGGCTATGTGACGAAGGAACGCCTTTCCCTTACTACGGATCACATCATAGCCTCTATCCTCCAACATGACAACATATACCAAGTTCTTTTTCAAACCAGGAAGATACATAACATCTTGCAAAGTGAGGGAAGCACCTAAATCCCTCTGAAAGGTAACTGTACCAAGCCCAGTAGCACTATACCTCTTATCATCACCCATATCGATATACATCTAGAGATCCTTCTCCTCCAAGTTACTGAAGAGCTCTTTGTTACCAATCATGTGGAAAGAAGATCCATTGTCGAGGTAGCATACATTACCCATCATCGATGACACCATACATGCGATGAGGGTAAAGACCAATTCACATTGTGAGGCAAGAGCCTCACCTCCTGTCGTTCCTCCTGAGGGCTTCTTACTAGCCTTCTTGAGATGAGACTTCGTGGAAAAATGTCCCAGCTTGTGACAATGAAGGCACTTTAATTTTGACATGTCCTTCTTCTTTCCTCCATGACAAGAATTTGATTTGGAATGGGATGCCTTCCTCTTCCCTTTCTTTTCCTTTCCTGCAAAGGCAAATTTTTCCTTATCAACAATATTTGATGAGGATCCATTTATGGTATTCCTCTAAATATCTTCCTGTACCAAATTTGACCACAGTTGTTCCCAACCTGGTAGCTTCTCCCTCCCATTAAAGAAGTCTCGATAACTGTGCCAACTCTTGGGAAGTCCTATAAGAGCTACACTCACCATATTGTCCTTAGCAACAATAATCCCTACACTTCCAAGCTCATCCTGACAATGGGTGAACTTGGTCAATTACTTCACAATAGAGTCGCCCTTCTCCATCTTGATATTTCTGAGTTTGTCTTATAGTGCCAATTTCCTATGGTTGATGTTATTTTGAAAATAGGTCCGTCAATGCCTTCCAAATTGAGTATGGAGTATCCTTACCATGGAGACTTGAGACAATGTGATCTCGAACTCCCTCCAGGATAATCCTTCTCATTGTTTTCCACATACTTTCTCCATTCATCCAGATCTTTAGCATCCAATGATGGAGGCTTATGAATGTCATGATCTATGAATTCCTTGATGCCATTATCTTCCAGCACTGCCTCCATCATGTCCTTCCAAGATATGTAATTTGAGCTGCCCTCCAAGGCATACTCAAGTCACAACTCGTATAAAGACATATTGTTGCTATGAAGTATGAACTTGAAAATTCAATTTTCACCTGCACAAACAACTTGAATTCTCCTCTTGTAAACTGTCTTCACCTCTGATACCATGTAGATTTTTACTATAGATTCAACAATTTATGTGATATGCTAAAACACAAGACAATAATCTAATCTACTCTTCTCAGCGAAAACCAAAAATGATTGATGAAACCAATAAGAAGAGAGAGGAAGAATATCAACCACACATAATGCAATATTTCTTTGGGGAAAGCAACTACTAAAACCTCGACTATCTATATTGCATTAACCATAAGATATGAGAAGAAAATGCAATGCTTGTTTGTCCTGAACAATTCCTGCACTATTACAATCTAACTCTCTGCTTCACAAGCTAGCTCAAGCCAACACTTAGCCAATTCTTTTCACTGCCAAGCCCTACTTCCTTGAACAATTTAGAGGGAATCAACCCATATTTAATGGTAATTCCACTCTTCATAACTCCACAATCCAAACATAGATCCTCAACTGATTGCATGCACCATCTATACAACTCATAAAATTATACAACTAATAGTACATTTTCGCTAAACTCTAATATCAACTTGGTCTTAATTTGCACTGACATGCATGAATTATTTGTGAGTGAATATTTAGTTAAGTGATGTGGTACCAGTGATGCATTGGTGCACTACTCCACTACTAGACCTCTACTAGTTCCTCCAACAATTAGAACTAGTTTAACTCACTATAACTCAGTTAGACTAAGTTATCTAATTACAACTCCAAAGAACTCAACCTGGGCCCCTAAAATTTAGGGATAACTCTACATGACTCTGGATAGACTTCCAAATCGAATTTCCTAAGCCAATTAAGTCAATTTAACTTAATTAACTATTACAAGTTGCTATGAGAATATAATTTCGATTTAATTCAAGCACAAATTAAAATGTAATTTCTTGTTCCTATTTTTAACAATTTTCAAGTTAGGAAAATGTATTTAAATGGAGGTTGTTATATCATACCATTTTAAGTTGTTGGCTAAAACTTGTATCAAAGTGCATTTTTCCAATGATATGAAAGAGAACACAAATTTAGTGTTATTGTGAGTAAAATCACTATTGTAAATTACTACTTAAATCACTATTGTAAAGCAAGTTGTATTTTATATAGAAAGCATATTTATATTATTTATTATGGTGGTAAAATCATGTTCAAAGTGGTTGGATTCAATGGTGGAAAGCAAGGATATTTTCACCATTGGGTAAGATCTAATTTCCATGAGGTATTAATCTGGGAACATGGGGGCACCTTGAGGTATTAATTGAATGAATGGTTGTTGTTACACAATAATTTGTCACACCTCCTATTCACTTCCTATTCCATATCCCGAAGTGCCAAAATGTTGATTATTGTGCAGCATATCCATCATGATATACAAACCAAAACCTCCCTGAAGAATTAAAGGAAAACTGCCTTGAGTTAATTTTGAAGAAGGTTAGATGAAACCTAATTTTTAGGGCCAACACGTTTTGCTCCTCTGCTTGCCCGTGCTAATGGTAGGTTGCACTGATTTATGCTAGCTCTGCCAGCATGGGTTTTCATATTCTTCTGGAAAGTTTTCCCAAACTGGAGGAGAAGCTTCATGCATTAGAAACTTCAAGAACAACTAGTTGGATATTGGTTGTTGTTGATATGGTCAAGCTCTCCCATTTGGACCTCTTGATCTTATCATTATGGGCTTTCCCCTTGAGATGTGGACCTTCCTCACTCTTTTGTGGATCCCTAGCTCCCTCTCCCTTCCTATAAATCATCTCCCTTCCATCCCCAAATGGTTGTTCATTGATTGTTGCATTCCTATACTGAGATTATGCTTACATGCTTCCTGTTCTAACTTGGAGAAGGAGTGCTTGAAGAGTCTTTTCTTGGATTTGGACATCCACCAAAAGGGGCTCTCCAACATCAAGGCATAGGTTGTATGCTCCCCTTTTTAGCTTATTAATATATACATATGATGTTCACTTTCCATAATTGTGTAAATGTTTATGCTTTTAGCTTAATACTCTTTGATCTATTAAGTAGTTTATGTTTGATGTATCCATTATATGCTCTTGTATCTTGCATATCTTTTTGATATTTCTTGCAGGTACTCGGACATGAAGAACAAGTAAAGAGTGAGGCCTGGAGTGAAAGAATCAAAGTCATCTCCAAAAGGATTGAGTGATTAGCATCAGAGCAAGGTAGGTTTCTCCTTCTCTATGCATTTGTTAAACATAAGCTAGGAAAGTGTATGTTAGTTTGTTTAGTTTGTTGCTAGACCCACTCATTGGGCTAGAGGGATCACCTTTGTCTGCAAAGGGGATTTACCTTCATAAAAAAATGGTGACTCTACTAGGGATGCTATTGACTCTTCATCCTCTTTTCTCATACGATCTCTTGATTAGTTTTACCAACCATCGAGTTCTCAGTTAGTTTGAGTGTTTATAGGTTTGCACAATCACTAATTGCTACCTTAGAGTGCTAATTTTGGAGTGTTTATGGAAATATTTTTATTTTTTTCCTTCTTCCTCGCCCAACGCATTTTTTTCTCTGACAGTCATGCTGCCAGCACATTTTCTTTTGAAATAGTTGCGCTAATCCTTGTTACACATTATTTTGTCACACCTCCTTCACTTCCCTGTGACATACCCCGAAGTGCCTGAAACATGACCATCATGCAGTGCACTCATTCAGATATGCAACTCAGATCCTCCCTAAAACACTGATTGGAAAATTCCTTGAGCTTCCCTTGAAGGAAATGGCTCTAAAACCCTAATTTTAGAATCATCGCTCCTCTGATATTGAAAACCACAACGATCACTAGTTGCACTATACTCGCCCCACGATTCCATTGCTCTGTTGGCTTAGATACGTGTGATGATCCCTAAAAGGAAATTTTCCCAAAGAGGACAAGAAGCTTTGTGATCTAGAAGTTTACAGAATGACGAGCTGGAGGTTGGTTGGCATGGATGAGGTCAAGTTCTATCAACTTGGCCTTTTGGTCTTATCTATATGAGCTACCTCCTTGAGATGAGGGCCTTCTCCTATCTTTGGAGAGATCTGAACTCCCTTTCCTTGCCTATATATTCATCCTCTCCCATTCCAAAATGGTTGGTCTTTGGATATTTTCACCCTTATGCTAAGATTGTGCCTATACGCTACTCATTTGGCTTGGAGAAGGAGTGCTTGGAGAGCTTGAGCTTGGCTTTGGATATTCATTCAAGGAGAGCTTATTAGCATCAAGGTTTGGTTGTATGTTTCCTCCTTTATTCTATTAATATATACAACTATTGGTTCATTTTCCATAAATGTGTATATTGATGTATCATTTATCTTAAGGCTCCTTGATCTATTAAGTAGGTTACTTTTGATTATGATATTTGTACTTGCATGCTTTTTTGTGTCCTAGTCTCTTGTGCAGGCATTTAAACACTATGAGCAGTAGGACTGAGCCCATAACACAAGCAATTCGAGGTATTCAACAAAGAAAGATGTTATAGCATCAGAACGTGGTAGGCCATCTTCCTCATCTTCTATTTCAATTGTAACTTAGGAAAATGTCCAATAGATTGTCATGTAGGTTGCTAGTCCCACTCATTGGGCTAGAGGGATCATCTCTATCCGCAGAGAGGATTACCTAGACAACAAAATGGAGACTCCACTGGGGAATATATAACCCTTTCCATCCATTCCTTCAATTATATCCTTTGACTATTTAGACCAATCGCTGATTTATTGGCTTGCCTGCATCAGTATGAGTTTATACCATCACTAATTATTGCCTTAGAGTGTTAAGTCTGGATTGTTTCTTGGATTTTTTTTTTCCCATATTCCTTGCCCATCGAGGGTTTAGCTCTAACAGTCGAGTTGGCAATGCAAGTTTTTACTTGTACAGTCGCGACGAAAAAAAAATTCTTCACTATTTACCCGCACTGAAAATCATCACTACTTTTGCTATACAAAGTAGTTTTGATGACCCCAACCATCGCAGGTTTGGCTATTAAAAGTAGCGATGATAACCCAATCATCATGGGTTTTGGTATATAAAGTAGAATTGATCCTTGGATGTGAGAATTTTTAAGGTTTCTTCCTTAGAATCCAGTGAGTCTTGGCCTCTAAGGTATTTTCCCATCCTATATGATTGGATTTGATAGTCCTTTGATTAATTGTCTTGATTAATTTGCAAAATTTGTCTCATTGGCTTCGAAATGAAATCTTACTGAGTTCTAGGGTTTCTGGTCAATTGGTTATTTCTTGTTGCTTGTAGATGTCATTGAGATGTTTGTTTCTCTGATTGATCGAGTGTTTTTTTTGTGGAAATCTTTGAAAACATCGTTTTGCATTTGTTTTAGCTTGTATTCTGAAATTTACCTTTCATGAAAATGCATTAGATTAGTTGCA
Organism: Pinus taeda; assembly: GCA_000404065.3. Taxonomy (NCBI): domain Eukaryota; kingdom Viridiplantae; phylum Streptophyta; class Pinopsida; order Pinales; family Pinaceae; genus Pinus; species Pinus taeda. Next base: position 14,265 of record APFE030074828.1, read on the forward strand.
TTGAAAAGTTATTTTTTGAGATTCATCATTGAAAATAGATCACATTTTTCAGTGATTAAAAGCTAAAATTTGTATTAGGTGCTTCAAATCATTCAAAACGAAAAGAAAAGCATAATTCATATAAATGCATCTTAGTAAAGTTCAAATAATTTTTATTTCGAAAAGTTGCATTTAGGATAGTGAAAAGTGAAAATCATTTTTACTTTTGGCATTACATTTGGAAGAAGAAAATGAAAGTTAGTGGAAGGCATTTTGCATGATACATTTTGTTTGATGCATTATTGATTGAAATTTCTTCCCTTGGTTAGTCTAGCTTTCATTGAAGTGGAAAATTTCCTTTTCTCATATAGCCACATCTTAGGGATTCAGGTGACGTCATTTTGAGCCCAAAGCTGAAATATAATTGAAGATAAACGTTAATATTTACCTCAATTAACCTAAGGAAATTTGGAACTTAACACAAATATCTAGAGGTCTAGGTTAGAGACATGTTCCAACATATTTAAACACAACAGTTGTCGT
>APFE030074838.1:3895-20281 GCA_000404065.3 Pinus taeda
CTCGTGGGCTTGCTCCTTGCCGTTTGACCTCAAATCCTCCTTGCCCTCTCCTTGCCATTTCTGTAGCTGGAGACTCACTCCTTTCAAAAATCTTTCCATGTTATCCATATCTATTCTGTCCAGCTGAGTGTGGATTTTGTTCACCGTTTCCTCCAGTTTGTCCATCCTTTCATTGGCCATCGCTTGAGCTCTAGTTTCTACCATACACCGTTGTGATGAAAAAAAAAGTGGGACGGCCAAAAAAAAATTTGCCCAATTAATTGAATGGTACCACCGTGCTCAGCTCGTCGTCCTGATTTTAATGGGCTATATCACCAATAAGTGTCTCGGAACATCTCAGAATGTCAATGCGGCCAAAAGTCCTGCGACAATTATACCCTGCTATAGGAACCCTGCACAATGCTTCTAATCTGCTGGATCTGAGAGAACTGGCTGGTTGGGACCGATGTCTGCTGCTGCTGCACTCCTTTGCTCAAGCGGATCTAGAAGAGATGATGAGTACAAAAGGAACTAGGGTCTTGGGGAGTGTCAGGTGCTACAGATCGCAATATACATAAGGGTCTGGCAGTAGTACTTAGCCCAATGTTTCAGGGCTCTAAATAAGGAGGGTCGACCGTACCCTTAGCCATACCACCCGACTACCCTATCGTACGGGCGAATAATCTCTCCGAGTGTTATTCTCGGTGTACTGTAGCCGCAAGACGGTCGCTGGTTTATCTATGGCGAGGTTTCAGGGAGCCTATGGGGCTTCCGATATACCCAGAGGGTACGTGGAAGACAGTCCGTGCGTTGGTTCTGTCTAAATGCGCTACTACTCGAAGGTACCATAGGGGTCAAAGGGATCCAACAGATGTGACCACAGCGTGTATTTCCTGCGTGCATCCCCTCCCCAAATCCGCAGATTTATGCGCTCAACGACAGATCCCGTGGTTTAAAGACGCCGGAGCACGTCTCCAGCCAAAAAAAAAAAAAAAGATTGCTACTAATTGGAGATCCCACCGGCCATGGAAAGAGCTCTGATACCACTTGTTATGCTTCTTAACCTGCAAATGATACCTAAATACAGAATATGCGAAGAAAAGAGACCGATAACACAGAATATGCGAAGAAAAGATATCCAGAACACAGAATAGCGAAGACTTTATTATTCAGAGAGTAATATTCACTTGCCTCTTCGAGGGGGCAACCTCCAATAGAGCAAAGCTCGATTACAAAAATAAGACACGATGCTCCTCGCAGGGAGTTACTATCCTATATATATGACTCCTACAAGTAATACCACGGGTCAATACCATTTATTACTAATACCGTCGGCCCATCTGTAACTAACTGTGGTTCCTTTATTAATTACGGATTACCCACTTACAATTATTAATATGGGCTTTATTGACTCTTAACTATGACGTAGTCCCATTACATAGATAAGGGGTTTAGGGTGGGACCCTAACATCCCACCCCAAAATTGATGGCAAATTAGAGGTAGTCAGTAGGATGATCATACACATTTTTCTTATGTACAACTTAAAGCATCCATGCACATGGGTTAAAATCCTCCCCTATGCCTAGCACAACTACAACATATCTCTCCATAGGTCAATTGGCCACAACCCCTTCCAGTTGAGTATGGGATTCCAACAACTATGTCCCATTGATGTGATCATACCATTTGAAGCTACTCAAGCAGATTCGGCTCATGTCTAGTGTGAAGCAAACAGGGCTAATAGCTTCATTAAGTGCATTCAACACATTAGCTAGTAGGTCCATGACATATTGGATAGAGCTAATTCTATGTACAAGTAGCATAATGATCAACATTGGGTGCCACACAAGTTCCATGTGGGTGACAAAGTTTTCTTACATTTGCAGAAGGAGCATCTCACAGGGCCCCACAACATCTTTTTCCTGCTCTGATATGGGCCTTACACCATCACTAAGACTACAGGGGATAATTATTTTGAGCTCAACATTATAAAATTCCTTGGCCTACACTCAACTTTATAAAATTCAGTATGGACTACCTTCGACCATACATTCCACCATTACTAAACACATCAAACATTCTAGAACAACTTACACCAACAATGTTAAACCAAGACTACATGGAACAAGGAAAACCTTATCGAATCCTGGACATGCAGATCACGAAAAATCACTATCAGAAGATCCAACTATATTGGATTATCAAAGCTAGCCAACTCCTGCACCAATGCTAATGGCTCTCCATAGACCAAGTTCAACAAAAGTTCCCCATCTCATGGAGGCACTCAATGCAATGGCAACTATTACATCCTAAGGGGGGACGTCTGATCTAGGTGAATATTGGGGGGCACAAACCTATTCCACTTGGACCCCCATAGTTGTTTCTCTTTAGTTTCCTTAATTGTATAAAAAATATTATTTTTGGCAATTTTTAGGGTCCTAAACATCCGAAGCCATTTTGATTGACCAAAAGAGATTTTTCGGGAAATTAGAGAGAAAACAAATCACAAAATGATTTTCTTGTTGTTTTATATCCTCTTTGATATCTTCCAAATAGGGTATTAAGAGAGCCAAATGAATATCGTATGCCAAAGTTACGACCCTAGGAGGATGATGTACCAGTTTACACAAACGGGGCCAATAATTTTGGCACTTCATCTCCTAGGGTCAGGTCTTTAGATTTTTAGGGTTTCTAATTGTTTCTTGATAATAAATAAGACTTTAAGCCTCCTTGTAACATAGTTCAAAGGCATGTATCCATGACATCCGTTCTCAAAGATATGTTACCATCACCGGAGCTATTTGATTTCCATTTCTGTATGTAAGCATATTTCAGTGCTTTGATATTAATGAAATGAAGTTTTATTTCTGCTACATCTATGTGTTTATGTGTATATCTATATTTTGTTATGTTCTTGCATAAGTCCAGATTAGTGATCTTAGAGTGGTTTTATATTTCTCCATTCTTCTTTGCATGTGACTAACGAGGTCAAGGTATAAGAAGTTAGGGTTTGAACTGGTTGAACCTTTATAAGTGCAACCTTCCAAATCCTCACAACCTCGCAGAAGAAAATAAAGAAAAGAGGGCAAGATATCCCTTCAAAATATTGCTCGATGAAGCACTCGAGTGATAAAGGAATGATGGATAACTTTTCCTAGATCCTTCGGTGGCTACCCATGGCCAACACATCTTCCTCCAGTAGCCACTAGTGGGCTCCAGTATTGCAGCAATAACGCTGCAACTCTTGGGACTCCCTTCTTTAATTTTATCAACCCGTTATTTCGTAACAAACTTGGAAGCGACGGTGTTGTATGCACAAGTACTAGCTCTTGCCGCAGCTATCACTTGGTCAACTGGCACAAGTCCACTAGGGGCTTAAGCCAACTTCTATGAGCTCTAAGAAGAATCTTTTTAACTGATGGATGAAAGCTAACTCAAAGGAAGGTAATCTACTTGTAGAAAGAAACTCAAAAGCTGAAAGGAAATGTAAACCCTAGCAAACCCTAATTTTACCAGCTAACCCTACTGATGTGAAAAAGAGGATGCAAGCTACTGAAAGAGATGCCATTGACTTCTAGGAAGGTAAAATGCATGTGTCTAATTTATCACTATCTGAAGAAAACATCTTTTTGTATTTTTGAATAAGTTGTCAGAATTATCATGCATGTGCTTTCCCTGTTTTTTTTACTGTGCAGAGGTGGATCGGTGAGAGGAAATGCGTGCAGGAGGTTGGGAAGGTTCAGAGATGGCCTAAGGGGTCCCTAGCACCCTTCCTGAGAGTTTCATAGAGTTTGGCTTTCAAGAAACCACTTTCCTGAGCTTCTACAGGAAGTCTGCAGGGGTTCTACAGGGTGTTTTGGAATTTCTACAGGATGTCTGTAATTTTCTACAGGATGTTCAGAAATGGGATTTTGGAGGATGGATGGAGGGAGAAATATGAAGGAGTGGGTATGGAGGTGAGATAATGGTGTGAGAAGGTCCAGGTTTTTGGGAATGGAGCTGAGGAGTGGCGAGGATGGTTGGATTTGTTCAAGGAGAGATAAGGCAATGCTACACAATAATATGGAAAGTAGGTCAATGTGAGGGAACGTGGCAAAGGTACGGCAAGGATCTAAAATGGAGGATGAAGTAGGTAGGTTGGATGGAGTATGGGCAGATGAAGAAGGTTAACAGGTGCTCTGCAAGTGGTTTTTCAAACTGGACAACCAAACACTTGGAAAATCAAAGGCCTAGTTATGTTAGTCTATTCTGACCTAGATAGCATCAAAGAAATGGAAAAAAAGTTTATTTGCAATGAAATCAGATGAAATGAATATGCAACTAAGAAATCATAACCCTAAGCCTGCAATCAAAACTGATACCAAGTTTAGCAACTAATAATCCAACACTACTAATTGCATGGTGAAGCAAAGACAATGTTTTTGTTGGCAGCAACGTCACCTTGGTCTCAACTCATGATTCCACTGAGGGGGAGGTGAGATCCAAGGTGATTGGTAGCCTTTTTCTAAAGATCTTCCCTGTGATTAACCTATCAAATAAATATGAACATGAAAAGCTATTTTAATCATCAAAAACGACCTAAGTAACAAATCAATATTTTAATCTAAATAACATATTTTATTCTAAGAATTCAACAAAGACACATGAAAGTAAACAAAGGAGCTACTGGGAACTTGAAATGGGCCCAACCCCAAGAGCTACAGCCTCTTGAGAAAGATTAGAGCTGGTGCAAAGCTGGATTCACCTTTGTTGATCTAAAGAATAGTTACATTCCAAAAACTGTCCACAAGGAAAACTTGAAAATGTGCTGAAATGCAAAGCTAATCTATTGCCTAAAAAATGACTAAAATCGAACTACAAGATAGCTAACTTATGCTTAAAAAGTGACCAACTAAAATCAGGCCTTAAGCCCTCTTATTTATACAAATTGAGGACCCCAACAGTCCTCCTAAACTTTTAGACTCGGTTGCCCAAAACTTGCAATTAACAACAGTCCTACTTGACTTGCTTGGCTGCCCTTGTGATAATCGATTTGGTGGCCCTTGAACTCCGAGCTAATGGTGGATAATTTGAGGTAAGTGCCCACAAATGAAGGGGACACCTTCCTAAAAATCCTCTCCACGAATTTGGCTACCAAGTGCTCATTTAAACCTTTTATTTTGTCTCCAAATTGACCAAAAAGACTACATAAAGCACACATTAGACTTGTTGGCATAATGACTAACCCAATTCACTCTATTAGCATAAATATAATAAAAAACATACAATAAACTAATGAGAATGGTGGATTAATTCGGATTAGGAGGCTGAATGAGCCCATATAATTATCCATTTTTGGGGCTCATCAGCCACTTTGGAGGTGCCACACATTTTAAGGTATAAGTTAACTCTGACATTCCCATGTTCGAAGGATAGATAGATGGAGATGTTGTAGATAGATGGTTAAATATATTGGAAGTATATATTTCAGTTCATGACTTTTCCCATGGGGAAAATATTACCTTTTCCACTGCTCAAAGTTGACTTGCATGTCAAGGACTGGTGGGAAAACTATTATGAACAAAATGATGAGAGGGAATCCTAATTGTTTTCAGCCACACCCACTTGGAATTATTTCTAAGATGACATCAAGGAATAATATTACCTTTTTAGGGGCTATGAATATACATACATAAAGTGGACCACGCTATGACAAGGAAGGGACTAAGATGTGCCAGACTTCACAAATGTTTTCCATACCCTTTACACAAAACTGGGCATCGAAGATTCTGAGTTGCATTTGATACTTAAGTACTGTGGTTGTTTACACAAGTACATATAGGATGAGATGGAGTTATTGGAAATCTCTTCATTTGGTGTCCCTTATCGATACATTATCAATATCGAGCAATATTTTAAAAAGAAAAAGAGAGACTTTGGATCTACCAATTTAAAGAAAGGGAAAGGCACTCCAAATTACAAAACAAAGAAAAAAGTCAAGGTGAGGCAATCAAAGAAAACCTTCTGAAGTTGCAAGGAAAGAACAACACCAAAAAGACAAATAAGGACACAGGGAAATGATGTGAGTTCCATAAGAGCCCCACTCACAACACAAGTGAGCGTCAAGCCAGGTAGTCACTGGTGGCTGAGCTGAAGGCTTCCGAACTAGATGCATTTTCTGACCCTCAGTCAAAAATAGACAAGGGGAATTATAAATTAAAGAATATTATTGATGCGGAGCCTAGTGCCACCATTGCCACCACCATTATCCATAATGATGAGCCCGAAGATCTAGAGAAGGGGGGGAACCTTTCCACTCACAGATGTTGGTGAAGGGTTCTCTACTACAGTTCATTGTCAACATCAAGAGCTAAAAGAACCTCATTTTAGTAGCGGTCATGAAGGGGTTGGGCCTACTGACCAAACCACATCCACAACTATACACTAGTGGGTGTCTTCACCAGGGGTAAGATATCTGCGTAAGCCAATAGTGTCGCCTCCCCTAGAACATCAAACCCTTCACATATGAAGTATTGTTTGATGCTTCTCATCTTGAAGTTTGTGATGTTTTATTAGGAAAACCATACTCATGGAAGCGCCATGTTGTGTACGAGTCAAGGCCTTGCACTATTAATATTACTTTAGGAAATGAGTTGTACATAATACTGGAGTAGCACGACCTACCGTTGTTTCTTTGATAAGTATGAAGCAACGTAGTAAGATCATTTCCCATACCGGAAAATTTGTTCTCCTTATGATTCACCCTCAGGGAAAGAAGAATATTGTGGTTACGGACTCCAAATAGTGCTCCTCCACACGAAAGCAGCAAATAGAGAAGGTTGTAGAGGAGTATAGGGAAATCGTCACCTTACACATGGGGGTATTGCTACACTTTCAAGTCAAGCACTCCGTCAACCTTACCCTGGGTGCACCACTGTCCAATGGATTGATCAATCAATTCTCTATTTTGGAGAATGATGCAATCAAGAGGCATATTCAAGAGTTTTTATAGGAAGGGCACATCAGGCCAATTTTGTCACCCTGTGGGGGGTTGATTGTGTTGGTAGAAAATAAGGACGAGACCTGGAGATTTTGTATTGACTATTAGACGCTGAAAAAAGATAACTATCTGGAATAGTTATCCAAACCCATGGATTTATGACCTTTTGGACCAACTCAAGGCAGTCAAATATTTCAGTAAGATTGAATTGAAGTCTGGTTATCACTAGGTACCAATTGAACCCTCCAAATTGTGGAAGATTATCCTCAAATCTCAGGAGGTACTTTTTGAAGGCTATGTAGAAATTTCACCTGTAGATCAAATTGATATATGCAATGTACTAAAGCATAATACTTGATCTAGTTCTACAAAATATTAAGTGGAAGCATAATCAATTTCATGAGCAACATAAAGCATAAACACATATAACTGATCAAGAGAAATAATGAACCATAACACAAGATATATCACTGGGGAAAGCACCAGGATAAAACCCCAACACTATATTATCAATCAAGTGGAAATCCTGTTCTGTTTACAAAAATAATCAACTCAAGAGCTATCCTGTACTCTCTGCAATCAAAAGATGAAGATCATAGACTACCTAGGCCTCAATATATAGGCCACAAGTCCTCCAATCCCCTATATCCTTGCGCAATTTTGATTTGGGTTTAATTACAAAACATATGTGAATTGGCCCCAGATCATACCTGTTGTCAACCTCAGGTCCAACTATGCAATCCTTGAGCACAATAGTTCCTCCTGCATGCAAGAGATACTTACTAGAAATATCCAAGCATCTGATAGTACATTGTCCCTCATCAGATCTCAACTGGGTCTCTGTCTGAACTGCTATGCATCAGTTATCCATTAGAAAATACTCAGTTATTTGAAATAATAGTTGTCACATGCATGCAAGCATTAACAAACTATGTCTCATTAATTTAACAACTTGTTAAATTAATCTGACTAGACTTGACTAAGTTAAACTGAGTCAACTGATTCTCTCATGATAGAACTCATACCTAATTCCTCAACAAGTGGAGAGAATCAACAATAAATTCCTCAATCAATGGGAAAACTAATTGCATGTTCTCACAAAGACTTCAATTTTAATTTTCCATAACTAATTAACTCATGGAGATTAATTTATTAATAATTTAAACTACTTGTAAGACCAAATTCGATTTTACTTCCTATAGTTAGACTAGGGACTGCTAAAATAGGAAGGGACACAAAAATGGTATTTTTATAATATTATATTTTTAGCAGTTTCACCTCTCACCCAAGGTGGCCAAAATGCTCATTAGCCAAACTACTATTTTTAGAAGTGATATTTTTAGCAGTTCTATTTTAGCACTTTCTAAATTTAGCATTTCTTGTTGCACACTTTTCAACACTCCCTCTCAACAATAAAGGGATTATCAACAACCCCAATCCTGTCTCTGTGTAACTCAAACTTGCCCTTTGATAATGCCCTTGTCAAAATATCTACATCCTATTCCTCTGTCGAAATGTATAGCAACATCATGATCCTCTTGACCACACAATCCCATAGATGATGATAGAGGATATCTATATACTTGGACCTGTCATGAAACACTGGATTCTCAGAGAGTTTAATGCAACTTTTATTATCACAATATATCACGATAGGATCCATCATCTGACCAAATAATCCCATTAGAATCTTCCACATCCAAATGGCCTCACATGTAGCCTAACTTGCAACCATGTATTCAACCTTTGCTATGCTAAGTGCAATTGATCTCTATTTCCTGCTATACCAAGAAACTGTAGCTGACCCTAGGTTGAAGATTCCTCCAGAAGTTCTCTTCTTGTCTGATGGACTACCTGCCCAATTTGCATCTGTGAAGCCTTCGAGCTTCATTCCCTCTGTCTTTTTGTACCATAATCCATACTGTGTAGTGCCTCTGAGATATCTCAGCACATGCTTTGTTGCCTTCAAAAATAACTTGGTTGGCTAAAACATAGCTTGAATCAACATGTTCACTACAAAGCACAAATCCGGTCATGTGTTGACCAGATACATGTGTGAACCCACAAGCTACCGATAAGCTGTAGGAGCTACTACCACACCTGAGGTAGCATCCTCCTTCATCCAGTTACCTGCTAGAGGAGTCTCCATGAGCTTGCACATCTCCATGTGGAAGCGCCTGAGTATCTCATTGGCATACTTGCCTTCAGACACAAATACTTCCCCATCTCTCTACCATCAATCAATCAATGAGCCAATCTAAGGCACCTTGATCCAAGTGGATGTCAGTGGCCACCCACCTATCCCACTTAGACCCCCACAACTGTCTCTTTCAATTTTTCAGTTTCCTTAATTGTAGCACAATTTACTATTTTTAGTAGTCTTTCAGGTCCTGAACTTCGGGAGTTGTTTTAAATCCGTTAATGACATTTTTGGGGAAAATTGGGGCAACATGGCTTTACGAATTAATGTCACTCTACCCAAGTTGTAGTCCTTGGATAGATCTATCTAACGAGGTATTGTACACTTCAAACAGACATTGTATGCCAAAGTTACGACCCCAGGAAGTTGATGTACCAATTTACCCAAAATGAGTCCCATAGTTTGGCGCTTCATCTCCTGGGGTTAGGTTTCTGGATGTTTATAATTCTCCATTGTTTGTCAACAATAAATAGGCCTTTGAGCCTCAGTGTAAGATAGTTCATAGGCATGTAACCACCACATTTCTTCTCAAAGATAAGCTACCATTGCCCTAGCTAGTTTATTTCCATTTCTATTTGTAAGCATATTTCAGTATTCTACATTAATGAAATGAAGTATTATTTCTGTTGCATCTCAATATTTATGGTTATATTTGTAATTTGTTGCATTTATGTTTAAATCTGGATCAGTGGTATCGGAGTGGTCTGCACTTTCTCTGTTTTTCTTTGCATGTCCCCAATGAGGTTGGGATATAAGGAGTTAGGGCTTTAACTGGTCAAAACGTTGCAAGACCATTCTCGAAAATCCCAACAGCCTGCGATGGAAGATCAAAATAAAGACAAGGGGGTAGGAGATCCTATCAAAATCTTGCGCGAAGAGGCCCTCGAGTGATAAAGGAACGTGATGATGGAAAAATTTGCCCAAATCCTTCAATGATTACCTAGGGGCAATGCATCTACTTCCAACAGCTACTCTAGAAACACAACACCCTTTAAGGTACAAGTCAAATTTGAAATCCACATATTCGAGGGTTAGATATATGTAGATGTCATAGATAAATGGTTAAATATGCTAGAAGGTTATTTTTCTGTTCATGATTTTTCCAGTTAGGAAAATATTACTTTCGCTCTTCTCAAAGTAGCCCCCGACGTCAAATACTGGTGGGAAACCTATTGTGAGAAAAATGATGAAAGTATGGGCTCACTGTTTTTAGTTGCACTCACTTGGATCTCATTCTAGGATGCCATCAAGGAGTAGTACTACCCTGTCAAGAGCTATGATGACAAATACCTCAAGTGGACCACACTACAGTAGAGAAGGAACTAAGATGTGCCAGAGTTCACAAATATTTTTCATACCCTTCGCACAAAATTGGATATCAAGGATTCTAAGTTGCATTTGGTAGTCAAATAACGTGGTTGTCTACACAGGAAAATCTAGCACGAGATGGAGTTACTGAACATCTCCTAGCTCAACATGACAGACTGATATGTTGTCAAGATCGAATGGAATCTTAAACAAAAGAAACAAGACTTTGGATTTGTGAATCTGAAGAACAAAGGATAAAGCCAAGGTGAGGTCACCCAAGACAACCCGTTGAAGCCGTAAGAAAAGAACAACACCACGAACTCAAAGGACACATGAAATTGGTGTTTATTCCATAAGAGCCTGACCCAAAACATAAGTGAGTGTCGGACCAGGCAGTTGTTGGTGGCTGAGTTGAAGGCTTCAGAACCAGATGTATGTTCCAACTCTAAGTCAAAATCTGATAAGGGGAATGGCAAAGGGAAGAACATCATTAACGCATAGCCCAACGCCACTATTGCCACTGCCAAGGTCCAAAAGAATGAGCCAAAAGATCCTGAGGAGGGGGATTGTCTTTTCCACTCACAGATGTGGGTGAAGGGTTTTCTACAACAATTCAATGTTAATAGTAGGAATCAAAAGAAGCTCATTTCCGTAGAGGTCATGAAGCGGCTGGAACTACCAATCATACGACACCCACAAACATACAACGACAGGTGGCCTCACCAAGTACAATATCTTTGAGTCCGCCAGCAGTGCCACCTTCCTTATAGCATGAAGCCCTTCACAGATGAGGTATTGTGTGATGTTGCACTGCTTGATGTTTGTGATATATTATTAAGCCAACTGTGCTTATGGAGGTGACATGTTATGTATGAGTCAAGGCCTCGATCTATTATTAATTTTTTGGATAATTCATTATACAGGATATCGGAGGTAGCCCCACCGATCGCCACCTCTTTGATCACTGCTAACAAATGCAAAAAGCTCATCTCCCTAACTGGAAAATTCATTTTCTGTCTGGTTCGCTCCCAAAGTAAGGGGAACATTCTTGCCACATCGATGACCCTTGCTAAGGGTTCCTCCATGTAGCAGCAACAACAGAGGGATACAATCATGAAAGAAGAAAGAAACATCTTCTCCTCACCCATAGGGATACCATTGCAATTTCAAATCAAGCATTCGTCCGATCTGACTTCTGGAGCACCACTACCCAATGGGCCAATCTATCGCCACTCCATTATGGAAAATGCCAAGTACCAACAGTGACATGATTAGCATCAAGTACCACACAAGTTTCATGTGGGAAACAAAGTTTGGTTGCATCTATAGAAAAAATGCCTTACAAGAGCACATCAAAGGCTTAGACCACTCCGATATGGTCCTTAAACCAGTACCAAGGTTGTGGGAAACAATGCTTTAAAGCACAACATTCCCTAATTCCTTCACCTCCACCAAGTGTTCAATGTCGACCACCCTCGACCAAGCTTCCCACTACTACTAGACACATCAAAGGTTGCACAACAATTCACCAGGGACCAAGTTCAACAAAAGTTTCCTCATCTTATGGAGGAACTCAAGGAAATGGGGACCATTGCTTCCTAAGGGGGGAGGAATGATCTAGGTGGATGTAGGTGGTCATCCGCTTATCCCACTTGGACCACCACAACTATCTCTTGTAGTTTTTCTGTTTCCTTAATTGTATCACAATTGACTATTTTTAGTAGTTTTTCTGGTCCTCAACTTCCAAAGCTGCTTTGAGGCCCTAAACGACGTTTCTTGGGAAAAATGGGAGCAACATGGGTCCATGAACCAGTGTAGCTCTTCCCAAAGTTGTAATCCTCAAATAGATAATTTTAACATGGTATTGTGCATGCCAAAAGGAGATCATATGCCAAAGTTACGACCCCGAGAAGTTGAAGTACCAATTTACCCAAAATGAGGCCCATAGTTTAGTGCTTCATCTCCTAGAGTTATGTTTTTGGATGTTTATGGTTTTCCATTGTTTCTCAAAAATAAATAGGCCTTCAAACCTCATTGTAAGACAATTGAAAGGCATGTAGCCACCACATCTCTTCTCAAATTGAGCTACCATCACCCTAGCTGATTTATTTCCATTTTTGTTTGTAAACAAATTTCAGTATTTTACATTAATGAAATGAGGTATCATTTTGGTTGCATCTCTCTATTTATGATTATATCTGTAATTTTTTGTGTTCCTATTTAAATCCAGACAATGCCTCCAAGGAGGTTTTCACCTTACATTTTTTTTCTCTCTTATTTTTCATATTTTTTTCTTTTACCCTACCTTACTTGAAAAACAAAATCAATTTCAAGTATAAGAATACTTCCAATGGAACCATGTGCTCATTGAGATGACATACACAATGACATGGAGGCTTGAAATTTATGCTTTGATATGTACTTGGATTTGAGTGATCAAATGTGTTGACTTTTTTGATATCAAGCACAACTGAAGAAGAGAGTGTTGCCGCAACGTAGTGACTGTTTGAACCAAACCTCAATATAACTTTCATGCCCTTGGTTTGTTTGGTTATTTGGATAAGTTTTCATGTCTTCTTCTACCACGACCTTCAAATCTTCCTCTTTTTGCTGATTTTTCTCTTGAATACATGGATGATTTGATGGTAACCATGTGGGAACTTTCTAAATCTCTAATTTTGACGTATGCTCTTCATCATGTGTAGCCCATGATTTTTTGGTCTTCCCATTCAAACCTTCTTCTCGTGGATGTGGTCCTCCAATGATATCAAGATATTCACTTTTCTGCAATACTCTTCTCGAGCTATGGTGAATACCATTGAGCTCCAGAGGATATGCATGGAAGTGTTTTACCTTAGCATTGTAAGTGTGTTGAGCTGCTTCAATGTGTGGATTTGGAAATGGTGCTATAGGTAGTGGAGTGGGAGTGGATATTTGAGATGGATGTGGTTCGGATTGCGATTGTGGTGGAGATGAATGGTAGGGATAACATGGAGTTGCGTATGGAGGATATTAAGGAAAATAATGAGAAAATTGTGGTTGGCTCCTATAAGTTCCTTGCCAAACTTGTTGACAAGATTGGTTTTGGGGTTGAGATGGCCAACGTTGCCAACAAAAGGTTGTGTTCCAATTAATTTCAGGTGGATATGCATAACCTTGAAATTATGAATTAGGCTCTTGCATCATACTATGTTTACAAGGCTTCCATGGTCCTCTTGGAGCTACATAACATAGCTGCATTGTCAATTGACTTGCTCCATTGTCCTCTTGGTGAACTTCTTACAACCTTGGTAATGACGAGCAACATTTAGCATAATTTGATTTTGCATGGACAACATGAATATTAGCATCTTCCTTTTACTCATTTTGTATTATTAAATTTTTACTTGCTCACTTAGATTGCTAAGAATTTGTATTTTAATGTTATCAAACAAATTTCCAAGTTTAGCTTGACTTACCGATCTTGATGTTGATTGACTTACTCTTGCCCTTCATCTTCACATGTGTTTGTAGGTTTCACAAATTCCTTCAAATGATAATTTGTATACATTACCTTTACTCATGAGATCAAGGAGATTAATCCACTCATCCCTAATTGTTCTAGGTAAGAGGGTTTTTAGTGTGTCAAATCCTAATTGATGTAGTTTTTCCCTCTTATCATTATACATGAATCTTTCCATTAGATCCTCTATACTCTTATCTTCTCTTTGATTCATTCTAAATATATTTTCCTTAGGATCATGATCTTTATATTTTTCTAGAAATATCTTTTGCATATCATTCCATGATCTTATTGAATTAGTCCCTAAACCCATGAACCATTTAAGAGTTCTATCCTTAAATGTTGCTAGAAACAATCTCAGTTTTTCAGTTTTTAATAAGTAACCATATGATCTACAAAAAATTTCAAATCCAAAGAGAAAGGTTTCTCGATCCTCTGACCTTAGACCATGAAATTGTGGAAGAAAAGATGGAGGGATGTTCTTCATGTGCACACTACCATCAATATCTTGAATGGGATATCAGAGAGAATCTTCCTCATTGTCATCATCTCCATCCATTTATTATACATTCTTTGCTATCTTATTCTTCTACCTACAAGAGTGAATGGTGATGTGGCTCTTACTACACCATGTGATCAAATGGCAGGGGTGGGTTGATGTTAGAGAATTTTTTATTTTTATGATTGAATGAAAACATTAATGCAATGCACTTTTCTATCCTTGAAATGAAATATGCCTAATGAAAATATTTTTTGTTTTTTTTGAAAAGTAAAAGAAATGAATCAAATAGGGAAGAAATAAATTCATAGTTTGACACCTCCCTGACAACGGTGCCAAAAAGTGATGAGCCTCGGTATTGCAACAAGAATGATGCAACTCCCAAGGCTACTGACTTTAATTATCAACCAGGGTTTGTACAAAATTAAGAGGTATCAGCACTATATCTGCATCATACAAAGTGTCCTTCCTTTGTTTTCATGAGAGAAAAGAAATGTTGCCTATTTGCAGGAATGAAAGACTGAATTTAAAAATGCTTGAAAAGTAACATGAAATTCTCTATTTACTTGTTAACACACTTTTCTTTCAAAATAACCCTATTTTAACCCTATTTGTCACATGTGATGTTTTAACTAATATAAGCATGAAATATGATCTAGAGAGTAGTAACTACTATGTGCATATGTAAATATAAAAGAACTCATTGTTTCTATATTTTTGCTTTATAAATGCAAATGTTAATCTTTCCTTGATCTTTGGTAGGGGAGACAGGAGTGGAGGAAGAGGGATACATGAATTTTCTGGCTTAGATGTCAAGTAGGGGCCTAATCCTAGCTTTAGTGATGATTTTTCTCAGTTCGTGTTCAAAACAGGCTGCTACAGGATTTCTTATAGGATTCCTCTCGTTCTCCTACAAGATGTTACAAATTTACTATAGGAAATTATAATTCATCGAATGACCAAGAAAATCAAATCCAAATTTGATGGTACAAATTTTTTTATTGACTAGGATGTCTTAGGTCCCCATTCCAAGTGGAACCACTCAAAAATACCTTTGTTAACCCATGGTAAAAAATAACAGAAAATTACTACTCAAAAATCTAGAAATTCGAGAATTGGTGAGCTAGTAAATCTATAAAATGCCTAAACTAATAAAGTGAAAATGAAATGGGGTGATATGTTTTATGAATTATGATGTTTTTCTGATCTAATGCAAGTGGAATCAACTCGATTTAAGCTCATTAGCGTGCTCTAAAAAATAGAAGAAATGTATTGTTCTTTGCCACAAAGGAGTTCCAGTAATATACATTTGGGAATAAGAAAGCTAATGTAAGTAGGTCAATGATTACTATGACCTTTTGAATATTTTCCAAGAATGAAATGATTCTTATGATCCTACAAAAGAACTTACATCAACCATTTAACCCAATCGTACAACAAGAAATCATTAATACCAAATGGAGAAATAGAAAGAAATAAAAGCAAGAGATGCATGTGACTAAGAAGTGAAAAGAAGTGTCATGCGGAAAGAGTTATTTTTGCGGACAAACCTAAC
The DNA here is from genome assembly GCA_000404065.3 of Pinus taeda. Classification (NCBI taxonomy): domain Eukaryota; kingdom Viridiplantae; phylum Streptophyta; class Pinopsida; order Pinales; family Pinaceae; genus Pinus; species Pinus taeda. The sequence goes on from APFE030074838.1 coordinate 19,919, forward strand.
CTCCCTAGGAGTCTAAGACTCTCTAGTGACAAACAAGACAAACAAGAGCAATCCTTCTCTAAACATACATTATTCTATGAGAAACCAAGTGTTGTTCGATCCTACCTCAAATCCAGCGCTTGTTGTAGCAGTCCAGCCTTGCTGATCCAGATGAGCTCCTCCTTCACTTTAAGACCTGCATACACTAATAGTCAAACGATTACATAACACCTGTATATTTCATAAAACAAATCATTGAGAAGAATGGACTTATTTGTATTAAGGAAACAAAAAAGGAACCATTACAACCTGAGCCTTGGTGTTGTGCAAGCTCCTCCCAGGGTCCAGCAAGAGATTTCCTCTACTTTGACAAGCTCACCCACT
>APFE030074838.1:38005-67392 GCA_000404065.3 Pinus taeda
TATCTTTGTAATCTATTGCATTCCTGTTTAAATCCGAATTAGTGGTATCGGAGCGGTCTGCTTTTTCTCTGTTTTTCTTTGGATGTCCCCAACGAGGTCGGGATATAAGGAGTTAGGGCTTGAACTGGTCGAACCTTTGCAAGACCAACCTCGCAAATCCCGACGGCCTCCCATGGCGGGTGAGAAGAAATACGAGGGGGCAGGAGATCCTATCAAAATCTTGCTCGAAGAAGCCCTCGAGCGGCAAAGGAACGCGATGATGGATAACTTTGCGCAGATTCTTCAACGGCTACCCAGAGGTGACACATCGGCTTCCAGCAGCTACTCTGGAAACGCCACACTGTTTAAGGTACAAATTAATTTTGAAATCCCCATATTTGAGGGTCAGATAGACGTAGATGTCGTAGATAAATGGTTAAATCTGCTAGAGGGTTATTTTTCTGTTCATGAATTTTCAAGTCGGGAAAAGATTGTTTTTACTCTTCTCAAAGCAGCCCCCCACGTCAAGGACTGGTGGGAAACCTACTGCGAGCAGAAGGATGAAAGCACAGGCTCATTATTTTCAGCCGCACCCACTTGGGATTCTTTCTAAGATGCCATCAAGGAGCAGTACTACCCTGTCAAAAGCTATGAGGACAAATACATCAAATGGACCACACTGCGGCAGGGACGAGACCAAGATGTGTCGGAGTTCACAAAAATTTTTCATACCCTTCGCACACAGTTGGGTATCAAAGATTCCGAGCTGCATCTGGTACTCAAATACTGTGGCTGCCTACACAGATACATCCAGGAAGAGATGGAGTTCTTGAACATCTCCTCACTCGGCACAGCATACCGATACGTTGTCAAAATCGAGAAAAAGTTCAAACAGAAGAAGTGAGACTTTGTATTTGCAAATCCGAAGCTCAAAGGACAAAGCCAAGGCGGGTTGACCTAAGACAACCTGTCAGAGCTGCAAGAAAAGAACAACACCATGAAGCGGAAGAAGGATACAAGAAAGTGGTGTGAGTTCCATAAGAGTCCCACTCATAACAAAAGTGAGTGTCAGACCAAGTAGTCGTTGGTGGCTGAGTTGAAGGCTACTGAATCATATGCATGTTTCAACCCTGGACCAGAACGCGACAAGGGGAATGGCAAAGAGAAGCAGATCATTGATGCAGAGCCCAGCGCCACTGTTGCCACCACCAAGATCCAGGAGAATGAGCCTGAAGAACCAGAGGAGGGGGAGCGCCTTTTCCACTCACAAATGTGGGTGAAGGGTTCACCGCTACAATTCATTCTTGACAGTGGGAACCAAAAGAACATCATTTCAGCAGAGGTCGTGAAGCGGTTGGGCCTACCGACTACACCACACTCGCAGCCGTACAGTATCGAGTGGCTTCACGAAGGACGAGATCTCAAAGTTCGCCAGTAGTGCCACCTTCCCTACAGCATCAAGCCCTTCATAGACGAGGTATTGTGTCATGTTACACCTCTGGATGTTTGCGATGTACTATTAGGCCAGCCATACTTGTGGAGGCGACATGTTATGTATGAGTCAAGGCCCCGCACTGTCATTATTTCTTTGGATAATTCATAATACAGGATACCGGAGGTAGCCCCACCTACCGCCACCTCTTTGATCACTGCCAAGAAAGGTAGCAAGCTCATCTCCCAGACTAGGAAATTTATTTTCTGTCTGGTTCACTCCCAAAGTAAGGGGAAGATCATTGCTACATCCATGACCCCCACAAAGGGTTCCCCCACGTAGCAGCAACAACAAAGGGATACAGTCATGACAGAACACAAGAACAACTTCTCATCACCCACAGGGGTGCCACACAAGTTTCAGGTGGGTGACAAAGTTTGGTGGCATCTGCAGAGAGAACACCTTACCATAACCCATCAAAAACTCAGACCACTCCGACATGGTCCTCACACTAGTAACAAGGCTACGGGCAACAAATATTTAAAGCACAACATTCCTCCATTCCTTCATGTGCATCGAGTGTTCAATGTGGACCGTCGTCGACCATGCTTCCCACCATATCTGTACCCATCAGAGATTGCAGAACAGCTCACCAGAGACCCAGCTCAGCAGAAGCTTCCTCATCTCAAGGAGGAACTCAACGCAATGGGGACCATTGCTTCCTAAGGGGGGAGGAATGATATAGGTGGATGTTGGTGGCCACCCACCTATCCCATTTGGACCCCCACAACTGTCTCTTCAATTTTTTCAGTTTCCTTAATTATAGCATAATTTACTATTTTTAGTAGTTTTTCGGGTCCTAAACTTCCGGAGCCATTTTGAGGCCCTAAACGACGATTTTTGGGAAATCTACCACCAGGGATTTTTTAGTCAAAAAATTGTCTTTTCCATCGTATTCCTCGAAGAGATCTATCCAACGGGCTATCATGCACATCAAACGGAGATAATATGACCAATTCGGGACCCTGGGAAGTTGATGTACCAACTTACCCAAAAACGGGGCCCACAATTTGGCGTTTCATCTTCTAGGGTTAGGTTTCGGAATGTGAAGGGTTTTCCATTGTTTCTCAACAATAAATAGGCCTTCGAGTCTCATTGTAATACAGTTCGGAGGCATGTAGCCACACATCTCTTATAAGAGATAACCTGCCATCGCCCTAGCTGGTTTATTTCCATTTCTGGTTGTAAGCATATTTCAGTATTTTCCATTAATGAAATGAAGTATTATTTTCGTTGCGTCTTTGTGTATATGGTTATCTCTGTAATTTGTTGCATTCCTGTTTAAGTCCGGATCAAAAGGTGCCACTCATTTTAAGGTACCAGTTAACTTTGACATTCCCATATCTGAATGACATATAGATGCAGTTGTCATAGAAAAATGATTAAATCTGTTGGAACGATATTTTTCAGTAAATGACTTTTCCAATCAAGAAAATATTACCTTTATAGTCCTCAAAGTCACCCCACATGTAAAGGATTGGTGGGAAACCTACTATGAACAAAATAGTGAGAGAAAATCCTCATTATTTTCAGCCTCACCCACTTGGAATTATTTTTGAGCCAGGATCAAGGAACAGTATTACCCTCTCGGGAGCTATGAAGATAAATACATAAAGTGGACCATGCTGCAGCAGGGAAGGAAACACGAAGTGCCAGAATTCACAAATTTTTTCTATGCCCTTATTACGAAGTTGCGTATCAAGGGTTTTGAGTCACATTTGTCACTAACGTACTGGAGCTATCTACACAAGTACATCCAAGACAATATGGAGTTCGTGGACATCTCCTCACTTGGCGGTGCCTATCGATATGTTGTTAATGTCAAGCAAAAATTTAAACAGAAGAAGTGAGACTTTGGATATGCGAATCCGAAGAAAGGGAAAGGCATCCCCAAACCATAGAACAAAGGGAAAATCCAAGGTGGGGCGACCCAAGAGAACCTACCGAAGCCGCAAGGAAATAACAACACCATGAAGAAAATGAAGGAAATAGGGAAATGGTGTGAGTTCCTATTGTAGGAGCTACAACCACCCTTTAAAATTTTTCCTTAGCTTCATTTTGGAGCCTCCCTTCTAACTTTTCACAACATCTTGCCTTTGTTCATCAAGTTCACAGGGTTTAGTGTTTTTCTTGCACAAAAGTATCTTGTCGATCATAGCTTGATACATTCCCCTCAGAAGATGATCACCCGTACTTAGTCCAGCTACAAGCTGAGGATCTCCCTCAAGAAGTTGCACAATTTTGGAGGAAAACTAGCCTTCCCTCCAGAATTTGTACAATCTTGATTGGCAGCTTGCTAGGCTCCAGAACGGTGCAATTCTGCCAATCAACCCTCATAGAGAAAATTGTGCACTTTTCCCCAACAACGCTACTCACCCCAATATTTGTGAAAATCTAGGCAGGAGTCAGCTGCTGTGCCCAGAAATTGCACAAATATCCATGGTATTCAACCCAGCTCCTAGATATAAATGCACATTTCCTTCCAATAGTCAAACAACCTCTTGCATGTGTAGCTGAGTTGACCAGTTCCTACTAGGACCGAGCAAAACTCAGTTGCATGCATGGGCTACTTCTCCCAAGACAGCATGCAAAGGCATCCCTTGTTTTAGCAATCTATGTTTAGCAGTTGGAGGTTACATGCAAGCATCATTTCATTAACCTCCCACCAACTTTCTCTTTCCCTAGATTTGTTCCATGTGTTTCACAACATTGATGTTATCAAAACTCATCAACGTGATGCTCCAGAGATCATTACTCACATCAACTTGCAACTCTGTCATCCCACATCACATCTAGGAGCTGCCAACTCTTTCAGCTTAGTTGTATTGGGGTAAGCTCAACTTCCATGACTTGTGTTACATTTATGTCACTTTTTGTGTTTTCTCTTGTATGAGTATTTTTTTCTTGATTTCTTTGAATTCTTGTCATCGTTTACATGTATACTAGCTTGTCCTAGCACTATTTCAATTTTCATTGACACCTCACTAATATCACATGCATGAAACTGTTTTTCACGAACAGTCGTTGATTCAGCAACTCACCTCACCCACATACATGTTGTTCCCTTTCGAAATCTATCATTCATTGTTTGCATGCACAATCATTCATTCATGTTTGTATTTAGTATCACCATGTATTCGCACTCACATTCATCTTTAGTTTTCTATCAGCGAGTCTGGGAAACCTTGGCCTAGACTTTACCTTCACTGAGACAACATTGAACAATCCAAGGAAGGATGAACCTACTTTCCTCTCCCAAAGCCTGCATTTCTTCCCAGGCACTACCCTCTAGGATTGTTTTGGGCATTTTTCAGGGAGAGTGACTACTGGCCTAGAAAATTGCACAATGCAGTCACTGAGCTTACAACCATTGCCAGCTGAGATTGTGCATTGAGCAATTCCAATAGTGAGGAGCCAGACTGGGTTGTGCATGGCGCAGTTCTAGTAGTTAGCTAATCTCCTAGCTTCCTAGACTATGCCTTTCGCAGCCTTGGCAGTTAGTCTCCCAACCTCCTAACCGAAATTGCACAACCCTCATCATCAGTCACACAAGTATGTTGAAAGTCAATTCTTAATTTCATTTTGGTTTTCAACTGACAGATTGCTTGCCATGAGTGTTGCCATGTCTCCCGATATTACAGGTGTTCATCTGCCTCTCAATAGTGTAGGTACAACAGTTTCCAAGAAGGCGGAGTCAAAGACACTGTTCAGAGCACACCTGGAGATGCAGTAGATCAAATGTTTATGAGCTTTCCTACTCACGAATACATTAAGATTTTTCTAGACAAGAACATCAAGATATCACAGTGAGCAACATCATCTACACTAGTTGAAGGAAACATGTCGAATGCAACAAATGCAGTGAATGTAAAGAATGCAGTAAATGCAGTGGACGCAACAAACACAATGAATGTAGGAGGAAGTTTTTTGATAACATAGAGGTAGAAAAAAGTTGCAAGATCAAGTACATCCACTGATGATGAAAGAAACTTTGGAGACTCAGGCTATGAGGTGATGACGCAACAACAAGATCACAAGAAGATAGATAATGGAACAAAGGAGTTGCACGTGCTAAAGCAGCAACTCAAGGAAGAACATGAACTTCCATAGATAGATGAATATGTTGCAGCAAGAACAAGAACAACAATGGGCGCATCATGCACTCATAGATGAAATTGTGCCCTTACAAGTCAAATATCCATCCCAGCAGTTGGCATCGAACAAACATGGTGAGCAATTTTTTTGATTGCATGCAAGGAATTCAACAACATGCATGTCATTGTGTACATGCATCCAATCCAACCCATTCAGCACAATCGCCAAGGCAAAGACAAGAAGTAAGTCCAACTAGAGTTGAACATGTACTTTGCCAAGTTGATGTGCATTACCACCAACAAACACTTGAAGATCGAAACAGACACTATGCATCAGCGTGTTTTTGTTTCAGCTGCACCTAAGAAGACCATGTGCATGGTAGTGGACAAGTTGGATGAAGGAGCTAAACTAATGCACCAGTTGCAATGGAAGCAAGAGTTCACTTCAGCAAGATGTCACGATAAGGTGCATGCACACCATCACAAACAACCAATCCTAGCATCAAATTGTCACCTTCACCATCACAAGCATGCCAAAGAGTTGGTCTCTTCACAATAAACCAAGTGTCAGTGATGTCTTGCATGGCTTGCTCAAGCCATGTTGTCTCACATGAGTACATTGCATTGTAATGTAATGTCATGTCAAGTGTAAGTCAAGTGTCAATAGTTGGATGTAATAGTGGTAGAGTAGATGAAGAGTCATAAGGGTAGATGAATTGTCACAAAGGAGAATGTCAAGGGTCACCCCACCCTTTGCTATAAATAGTCCCTCATAACTCACTGTATAGGCTTTTGGTTAGCCAAGGTTCTGATAAGACTATCTAGGAAATAGCTTGGATAGTATTGTAATGCACCTTGACTTCTCCACTACACGTAGCCAGTTCATCTCTTTGGAGGAGCAGGTAGATGTGGTTGTAATGTTTAACTATTGGGGCTAGCAGATTTACATGGATGTATGGTATCATTGGGAGTTACACTTCTTTATATAATAAGAGAGAACACATTTTCATGCATATGTTGTTATTATAGCTGGATTGTTTCGATTACTTAGAAATTTATGTTGTTTAAATTACGTATTTGTTTATGAACTACTTCGTATGTGATTATATGAATCTTGTTGGTGATGTCTTGTTGGTTTAACCATGACTTTGGTTTTCGACTGATCTGTTTTTCAACTTGTGATGCATCTTCGCTCGTGCGTTCTCTTCTTAGCTAACTACTGCTGTAGGTTTCCAAGGGTTGCACTTATGTCACCCCCCATGTGTTAGAACCTCTCATTCACCTTCGTTGAATCACTGCGGTGGTCACACAGTTTCTACTGACACATTTATCTTACTTGCCTCTGTGTGACATCGCAGTCAAGGCATTACCTTACAACCCACTACTGGGACTCCTACACGAAACGATTTGACATCTAATTGTTACTTCTTACCATGGAGATCCTCTTGATGTGTTGGTGGGTCCAACACCATCAACAGTTCCATAAGAAACCCGTTCACGACACAAGGGAGTCTCGATCCAATAGTGATTAGTGGTTGAGCTGAAGGCTTCTGAATCATATACAAGTTCTGACTCTAATTTAGAAACTGAGAAGAGGAATGACAAATGGAATTTGATTATTAATGTGGATCCTAGTGCCATTGTTGCCACCAACAAGATCCAGAAGGATGAGACCGAAGATCTAGAGGATGTGGAGAAACTCCTCTATTCACAAATGTGGGTGAAGGGTTCTCTGCTATAGTTCATTGTCGACAAGGGTACCCAAAAGAAACCCAATTTAATAGAGGTTAATAAGTGTTAGACCTATTGACCACACCACGCTAGCAACCATATAGCATCGAGTGGCTTCACCAATGGAGATATCTCTATGTCATCCAACAATGCCACCATGCCTACAACTTTGAGCCCTTCACAGATAAGGTATTATGCGATGTTTATCCTCTTGAATTTTTTGATGTTTTATTCAGACAACCATAATTGTGGAAATAGCTTGTTGTGCATGACTCTAGGCCTCACACTGTTATTATTAATTTGGGCAATAAGTTGTAGAGGATACTGGATGTAGCATTGCCTATTTTCGTTTCTTTGATCACTGTGAAGAAATGCAGTAACTTCATTTCCAAAACTGGGAAATTTTTTTCCTTATGATTTTCCCTTACGGGGAGAATAATATTATGACCACAACCTCCAAACTAGGCTCCTGTACATGGAAACAACAAATCAAAAATTTCTAGAGTATTACAAGTACATCTTCACCTCACCCATAGGGGTTCCTCTACATTGTTAGGTCAAGTACTCCATCGATCTATCCTCGGGTGCACTATTACCCAATGGATTGATCTGTCGACCCTTTGTTCTAGAGAAATATGAAATCAAGGTGCAGATTCAGGAGTTTTTGTAGAAAAGGGAACATCAGGCCATCTTCATCACCTGATGGTAGCCCAACCATGTTTGTAAAGGATAAGGACAAGATATGGACACTTTGTATTGATGATCAGGTGTTGAACAATATCACTATCCAGAATAGTATCCAATCCCACGGATTGATGACCTTTTGGACCAATTCAAGGGGGAAAAATATCTTAGCTATATTGACTTGAAGTATAATTATCACCAGGTACTAATCAAACCCTCTGATGTGTGGAAGACTACCTTCAAATCCAAGGAGGGCCTTCTTGAATAGCTGGTCATGCCTTTCGGTTTGACGAATTCCCCCACAAAATTCATGAAGATGATGGAAGACATCTTATGACCCTTCAATAATGCATTTGTGGTGGTATATTTGGATTCCATTTTGTTCTTCAGCTATATGTGGTAAGACAACCTCCACCATATTTCACGAGTCTTTCAAACCCTACGGAACCACAAGTTGTTGTCCAATTTCGAGAAATGCACTTTTGGTAAGCCCAAGTTCAATATCTAGGCTACATCATTGATGAGTGGGTTGTGAAGGTAGAACCAACAAAGATACAAGTCATTTTGGATTAGCCAGCCCCAACCACTCTAACAGAGCTTTGAATGCTTTCTTGGCCTTGCCAGCTTACCGTAGGTTTGTGTTGGGGTTCTCTCATATCACTTCGCATTTGAGTCAAGTCACCAGGGGAGAAGTGAAAGCAAAGTTTTTTTTTTTTTTTTTCTGAATCCCAACAGGAGTTGTTTTCTGAGTTGAAGCATCACCTCTGTTATGCACCAATGCTCACATTACCATACCTACAACAAATATTTGAGATTGATATAGATTACTATGACTATCATATTGGTGTAGTTCTTACTTAACAGGGGTATCCAGTGGCATATCATAGTGAGACACTTTTGAAAATAGTACGTAAGTATCCCACCTATAACAAAGAGATGTATTTCATAGTGCAAGCATGCTGACAATAGAAGCATTACATTATGGGGAAGGAAAGGGTCATCCACACAGACCACCAACCCCTGCATTTAATACAAACACAAGGGAAGTTGCAAAATGATTGCTATCAAATATGGTCCACATGCCTGAAACATTTCCATTTGAACATTAAGTACAAGAATGAAAAAACCAAAAAAATTGAATAATACCGTAGTTGACCACCGTTCTTGGAGTTGATCATTGTGCTCAACTCTTATGGGCATGAGACTACACAGTGGCTGCATCTTTACAAGAACAATCTCGAATTTTACAACACACACTAGACACTCTTGGAAGGTAAGAAAGTTCAAAATTTTCACCTCCAAGATGCATTGTTATGCCATCTAGGACACCTCTGTGTTACTTCATGTGAGTGTGCCAAGACGATTTTGGAGGTGCACTACAGTCAGATTGCTAGATATTTTGGGGTAGAGAAAATAGTGGTTGTGCTATAAAAGTCTTTTTATTGGTCGAACCTTCGACAAGATGTTGGGAAATAAATTATGCCCTTGACTTATTATTCCATTTCCAAACCAACCATCAAGAATTAAGGCCCATATACTCCTTTTCCTACTCTTAGTCGACCTTTGGAATCCATCTCCATGGATTACGTGTTAGCCCTTCCTTCTACTAAGCATGGCAACGACTGCATTTTCGTGGTCGTTGACAATTGACCTTGGGAATCCATTTCCATGGATTACATGTTAGGCCTTAGTTCTACTAATCATGGAAATGACTTCATTTTCATGGTCTTTAATAGATCCCTTTAAGATGGCCATTCTAGCGGCCCGCAAGAAGAGTATGAATTTAGAAGCCACTGCAGATCTCTTCTTCAAATGAGTGTAGGTACATTTTGGAATGCCACAATCCATTATATTAGATTGGCATAGTAGGTTCCTAAGCACATTTTGGTCAATTATGTGGTCAATTTTGGATAACTATCTCATTAAATCCATAACTTTCCACCCCTAAACTTATGGCCAAATATGTTGGAAATAATACTGAGAGGGGGGGGGGGGGGGAATCAATATTATCAAATTAGATAAGTTTTCATTTCCATACTCAGATTCATATATGCTACTTCAGTTAAGGATATCCAAGTATATACGCGACTGTGTTAAAAGAAACTAGCGTACATCCAGTAACCTTTATGATTTAGTTAGTTCATCTTCAGTGAATGCATCAGAACATTATTAACCATATGAACAGTAAACAGAACAAATCATCACACATAAAGAGCGCACATGAACACCATGATATAAGGTGGAAACCCAATGTCGGTGAAAACCACCAGCTGCAATTCGTCTCTTTCTTCCTTTAATAAGAAACTTCTTTTACAATGTACTGGTGCAGTCCTTTACCAGTACGCAGGCTTCAACCTGCAGAGGGATACAACCCTTTCTCATGTTCCAGCTACTTCTAGAAGGGAGCTACAACCCCCTTAGCTATTGTACTAGCTGATATACTAGTACATAGATGCTGACCTACAGAAGGCTACAACCTTCTCCTTCTTTCGGGGACCACGTTTCATAAATTTTTAGACTGGATCCATAAGTACAAAACAATCACTGCTGCAATACAATCATCAACTTATACTTGCATCATAAATCTCTAAATCACCCAATACAGAATCACTGAAACCCTGTCATCAAAAACACAGAACAGAAACCAGAGCCCAGAACTTTGTAACAGCCACTAGAATCAACAACAACCTGAAACACCAAATCTCATAATGCATACGCTACATGACTATATCAAAACTGCGTGTATACATGCATTCACCAGAGACAACCCACGTATAGATCTAAAGATAATTACTTATACCTTCGCTGTCATATCCAACCTGAGCCAAGCATCACAAACCGATAACCAGCAATACTTGATCTTCCCACTTCGTCAGACATCCATTCCTTGCTCTCCCCTTTTACCTAATGATCTTCTCCTTGTATAGGTTAAGCTTCTCTCAATACCGTGTTCCAAAACCATGTAGGACCAATACCTTGGACCCAATACCTGGGGTCGTCATACCATGGACCAATACCAAAATACCATGGATCAAATACCACAAACCAAAACCATGGTTTCCGACATGTACATGCCTTTCCTTCTGTGAGCCTGCGTGTGTACGTGTACGCACCTCTTGCTCCACTAACCCGCGTATATACGTTGCTTTGTCACAATGAAACTGTGTATATCTCTTTCTTGACCTGTTGTACTAAGATTTGTCCTCTAATTAAGTTCCCATCACCTGTATCAAACCTCTGGGTGAGTTTCCATCAAGGACAACACCTGTATCATAATGCCAACAATCTCCCCCTTTGACTTGATGGAAACCACTACACTAGGTAACTCTCCCCCTTTGACATCAAGGGCAAACGACGGACCAATATATTCTCTTCCTTGGTATACCTTCTGTTGTCCATACTCCCCCTGAGTACATGCTGAAGTTTCTGATTAAGCTCCCCTTTATATATGCCAAGTTGTATCAATCCATCCATGCTCCCCCTGAGAAGATGCAAGTTCTAAGACCAGCAATTCATTCAAGACCATGACTATCATTCATCATATATGATCTGCACCATAAGCATTAGCATCCAAACCTACAATACCATTCCTTTGATCAAACAACAAGATGTATGATTTAGCTTCATAAAATTTATCAACAACTTCTAATCATAATGCCAACAATGCATTATTTGGAGTATATGCTCCCCCTAAGCCTGTTCCAACCATTTCATATCATGACCGAACCATTTTCTGGGTCTGTTCTACTGCCCTCACTTGTGATCTCCATATATGCGACTCTCCAGCCTGTAACTTGCGTATATACGCCACTTATCTTCATTATATCAGCGTATGCAAGATGGAATACTGAATTTCTTCACTTTCAGTTTCCCATGTGCCTGTTATGTCAGCTAACTGGGTTATGTCACACCTTTCTGTCTCTAATTCTGTCTATGATGATATATGGTCCTCTTGTTTTGAATTTTGAAATTTTCTCCTGCATTCCCTTGCTTTATGTCCAAGTTTGTTGCATGTATAACATCTTACATATTTCATGTTCCTTCTATTGCAATCAATTGCTTTGTGTCCATATGCATTGCAGGCAAAGCAATATCCTCTGAAATACTTGGGATGTGATAATCTTTTGTGATGTTCTTGAACCATTCAACTTCTACATCTGACTGCAACATGTCCAAGATTATGACATACATAACATTCAAAATTATTTAGTGGAGGAGTAAAAGATTTCCTTTGAAGAGTTTCTTTCCTTGGCTATTGATGGGGTTTTCTTCTCATCTCTTCATGGTGCATTTTCGATTTCTCATTAGTGTTTCTTGCCTCACCTTATGAGCTAGATTCACCTTCAACAGATTCATAAAAGCCAAGACCAGTTTTGATACTAGGGGATCTTTGACTACCAAGAATGTCATCCAAAATCTTAGTACTATCGGTGAAATCACAACAATTTATCCTTTTCTTCTAATTTACCTTTTAAGAAATTTACCTCAACCTGATGTTGTTCTTCCCTTTCCAAATATTGTTTCCTTAGGTCTTCTTCAGCTTTTCTTCCTTCTTCCACCTATTACTTTAATTCGATCACTTCATGTTCTTGTTCTTCAAGAGCTTCTCTGTTCTGCTCCTTTGATTTTTCAATATCTTATTTTAGAGAGAGGATCTTTGATTCAAGTCTCTAAATTATTATGCTTTGATCTTTTACTATATCCTGCAATTTCTCCCTTACCCTGGTTACTGTCTCCAATTGTTCGTTTAATTTGGTAACTTCTTCAGTTTTTTCATTCTTCTTTTCATATTCCATGAGACTTCTAATGTCTTCACTACCATTGAATGAGTCCTTACTTTTAACATGGGTATAATAGCTTTTATTACCTTCTTCAGACATCTTTCCTTTGTTATGAGGGCATCTAGCAGTGTAGTGACCAACTCTACCACATGAAAAGCATTTGAAAGGTAGCTTACCTTCGAACCGTCCAGTTCCCCATTCATGATTCTTGACAAAAGTTACCTCATCTTCTTCCTATGATGCTTCGAATGCGGCTTCTGATGGTCCCTCTTTTCGCATCTCAAAAGAAGTTAAGGTTCTGTGAAGCTATGACATGGTGATTTTCTGCAGATTCTCCTTTTCTTCTATGGTAGACACTTTAGAATCAAATTTAGCAAACAGGGATCTCAAACCTTTTTCAACTAAGACAACTTCCTTAAATTCTTCACCCAAATTCCTCATACAATTTACAATCTCATTCATACATAGGAAGTAATTAGCTATGCTTTCATTACTATGCATCTTAAGATTTTCATACTGGATTCTGAGAGTTTGAAGCTTTTCTCTTCTTACCTGTTCATCTCCTTCGTAGCTTAGAATGATTTTGTCCCATATTTCCTTACCTGATTTGAAATGCATGACCTTCATAAATTCTGATTGTGTCAAACTTCCCAATAAGATAGTAACAACTTTGGCATTGAGCTCATATTGCTTTCTCTATGCTGCGTCTATAGGAATTGTTGATGGAAATTTGTATCCACCTTCTACGATTCCCCAAACTTCTACTCCAAGCGATTGTAGATATGTTGTGGTTCTTATCTTCCAGTGGGTAAAGTCGTTCTCGTCAAAGATTGGTGGTCTGATGTGTGCCTCTCTTTCTGGATTAGCCATTCTGATGGATTTTTTCCTTCAAGTGATCAAGCTTCTTCAAAAGGACCTGCTATGATACTAATTGTTGGAAATAATACTGAGAGGGGGGGTGAATCAGTATTATCAAATCAAATACTTTTTCATTTTCATACTCAGATTCGTATACGCTACTTCAGTTGAGGATATACGCGTATATACGTGACTGTGTTAAAAACAACTAGCGTACATCCAATAACCTTTATGATTTAGTTAGTTCATCTTTAGTGAATGCATCAGAACATTATTAACCATATGAATAGTAAACAGAACAAATCATCACACATAAATAGCACACATGAACACCATGATATAAGGTGGAAACCCAATGTGGGTGAAAACCACCTGCTGTAATTCGTCTCCTTCTTCCTTTAATAAGAAACTTCTTTTACAATCTACTGGTGCAGTCCTTTACCAGTATGCAAGCTTCAACCTACAAAGGGCTACAACCCTCTCTCGTTTTCCAGCTACTTCTGGAAGGGAGCTACAACCCCCTTAGCTCTTGTACTAGCTGATATACTAGTACATAGGTGCTGACCTACAGAAGGCTACAACCTTCTCTTTCTTTCGGGGACCATGTTTCATAAATTTTCAGACTGTATCCATAAGTACAAAACAATCACTGCTGCAATATAATCATCAACTTATACTTGTATCATAAATCTCTAAATCACCCAATACTGAATCACTGAAACCCTGTCATAAAAAACGTAGAACACAAACTGGAGCCCAGAACTCTGTAACAGCCACTAGAATCAACAACAACTTGAAACACCAAATCTCATAATGCATACGCTACATGACTATATCAAAATCACGTCTATACGCGCTTTCAGTAGAGACAACCCGCATATAGATCTAAAGATAATTACTTATACCTTCGTTGTCATATCCAACCTGAGCCAAGCATCACAAACTGATGACCAACAATACTAGATCTTCCCACTTCGTCAGACATCCATTCCTTGCTCGCTAATGATCTTCTCCTTATATAGGTTAGGCTTCTCTCAATATCATGGTCCAGAACCATGTAGGACCAATACCTTGGACCCAATACCTGGGGTCGTCATACCATGGACCAATAACAAAATACTGTGGATCAAATACCACAGACTAAAACCATGGTTTTCAACATGTACGCGCCTTTCCTTCTGTGAACCTGCATGTGTACGTGTACGCGCCTTTTGCTCCACTAACCCGCATATATACGCTGCTTTTTCACAATGAAACTGTGAATATATCTTTCTTGACATGTTGTACTAAGATCTATCCTCTGATTAAGTTTCCATCACCTGTATTAAACCTCTGAGTGAGTTTCCATCAAGGACAATAGCTATATCATAATGCCAACAAAATAGAGGCCTTCAATAGGATGATCATATACACTTTGCAGATATACAGCTTGAAGCATCCATGCACATGGGATGAAAGTCTCCCATATGTCCAACACAACTACAAGAAACCTCTCCATAGCACAACTGGCCACAACACCTTTCAGGTGGGGTTGGGATCCCAAACACTATATCCCATTTATTTGGCCATATCATTTGCAACTACTCATGAAAGTTTGGATCATGTCCAGTCAAAAGTTGACAAGGCTAAAATCTTCATTGTACACTTTCAACACATCGACCGACAGGCCCATGACATATTGGACAAAGCTAACACTAGGTACAAGAAATGTCATGATCAAGATCAGGTACCACACAAGTTCAAGGTGGGAAACAAAGTTTGGTTACATTTGCAAAAAGACCACCTCATTAGGCCCCACGACAAGCTTTTCTAGCTCCGATATGGGCCTTACACCAACACTAATGTTGTAGGGGACAATTCTTTTGAGTTTAGTACTGCACCATTCCTTGACCTGCACCCAGTGTTTAATTTGGATTTCCCTCAACAATACCTTCCACCATTACTGGACACATCAGACATTTCAAAACAACCTACACCAACATAGTTAAACCCATACTTCATGGAAAAATCCACAAGTGATTGGATCATATACATGCATATTAGGAACACTCAGTAGAAGAAGATACAGTTGTATCAAGTTGTGAAAGCTAACCAACTCCTACACCAAGGAAAGGACTCACTAGGGACCAAGCTAAGGAGAAGTTTCCCCATCTCATGGAGGCACTCAACATAATGGGGACCATTGTTTCTTAAAGGAGGAGTATTGATCTAGGTGGATATTGGGGGCCAAGTACATATTCCATTTGGATCCCCACTATCATTTTTTTTTAGTTTCCTTAAATATAGCACAACTTACTATTTTTGGGAGTTTTGAGGTCCTAAACATGCAGAGCTGTTTTGAGGGACTAAAAGACGTTTTTAGGGAAAATGGAGACACTATAAAGGTCCCAAACTAATATATTGATTTTTTCTTAGCCTCCTCTTTTAGCTCTTCGAAATGAGGTATTATGATATCCAAATGGAGATTGTATGCCAAATTTACAGCCTCAGTAATTTTATGTACCAATTTACCCAAACATGGCCGACAGTTTTAGCATTTCATTTCCTAGGGTTAGGCCTTTTGAATTTTAGGGTTTTCAATTGTTTATCAATAGTAAATAGGCCTTTGGGCCTCATTGTAATACATTTCAAAGGCATGTAGCTGCCACATCTCTTCTTAGAGATAAGATACCATCAACCAAGCATGTTTATTTACATTTCTATATGTAATCATATTTCAGTTATTTGATATTAATGAAATGAAGTTTTTGTTCTACTTAATCTTTATGTTTATTTGTATATCCGTATTTTGTTTCATTCATGCATAAGTCTGGATCAATGGTATCAGAGCAATCTTGTCTTTCTCTTTTTTTTGTTTGCAGTTCTGCAAGGAGGTTGGGGTATAATGAGTTATGACTTGAACTAATTGAACCTTCACAAAATTAGCCTCGCCAACCCTGAAAGCATCCGATGGCAGAAGAAAAGAAAGACAAGGGAGCAGGATATATTTTCAAAATATTGCTCGATAAATTCCTCGAGTGACAAAGAAGCAAGATGATGGATAACTTGGCCAGATCATTTGGCAGCTAACCACAAGTGACACACCTTCATCAAATAGCCACTCTGGAGGTGCCACTCCTTTTATACAAGTTAACTTTGACATTCCCATATTTGAAGGATAGATAGATGCAACGTCATAGATAGATGGTTAAATCTATTGGAAGGATATTTTTTAGTTCATGACTTTTCGAATCAGGAAAATTACATTTTCACTCCTCATAGCTACATCTCATGTCAAGGACTGGTGGGAAACCTACTATGAATGAAAGGACGAGAGGTAATCCTCACTATTTTCAGGTGCACTGACTTAGAATTATTTACAACACACCATCAAGGAACAATGTTACCCTGTCAGGATTTATGAGGATAAATATAAAGTTGACCACGTTGCAACAATGAAGGGATGAAGATGTGTTGGTATGTATGATTTTGAGTGCCATTTGGTACTCAATTACCATGATTGTCTACAAAAGTACGTCAAGGATGAGATGGATTTCCTCGACATCTCCTCAATTGGTGTTGCCTATTGATACGCTGTCAAGATCGAGTGGAGATTTATATAGAAGAAGTGATAATTTGGATTTGTGAATCTGAAGCAAGGGAAAGGCACCCAAAAACCATAGAACAAAGGAAAAAGCTAAGGCAGGGTGATGTAGGACAACTTAGCGAAACCATAAGTAAAGAACAACACCATGAAGAAAAAGAAGGATACAGGGAAATGATGTAATTTCCATACGAGCCCCAGTCACAACACAAGTGAGTGTCGAGCCAAGCAGTCACTAGTGGTCAAGTTGAATGCTTTTGAATGAGATGCATGTTATGACTACGAGTTAGAAATTGACAAGGGTAATTATAAAGGGAAGAAAATTATTGATGTAAATCCTAGTGCCAACATTGTCACCACCAAGATCCGGAAGGATGAGCCCAAATATCTAGAGGAGGGGGAGAGACTCTTCCACTCACAGATGTGGGTGAAAGGTTCCCCACTATACTTCATTTTCAAAAGAAAGAAACAAAAGAACTTTATTTCAACAAATCTCATGAAGCATTTGGGATTACCAACCACACCACACACATAGTCAAACACCATCAGGTAGCTTCACCAAGGGCGAGATCTACATGTCATCCAATAGTGGTACCTTCCCTACAACATCAAGCCCTTCAAAAATGAGGTATTGTGTGATGTTTTTCCTCTTATAGTTTGTGGTGTTTTATTAGGCCAACCATGCTTGTAGAACCAATATCATTTGTATGAGTCTAGACATCACACTATTATTATTCCCTTGGGAAATAAGTTGTAGATGATACCAGTGGTAGCACCCCCTACATTGTTTCCTTAATCACCATGAAGCAATGCAGTAAGATAATTTTCCAAACTTGGAAATTTGTTTTCCTTATGATTTTCCATCAAGGTGAATAATATTGTTTCCACAACCTCCACACAAGGCTCCTTCACACAACAGTAGCAAATGGGAAATATTTGATAGGAGTATAGGGACTTTTTCACCTCTAACACAAGGGTACCTCTACACTATCAGATCAAGCACTTCATCGATCTAACCCTATGCATGTTGATACCCAATGGGCCGATCTATTGATGCTTTGTTCTGGAGAACGACGAACTCAAATGGCAGATTGAGGAGATGTTGCAGAAAGTATACATCAGGCCAAGTTCATCACCCTATGGGAGCCCTATCATGTTGGTACAGAAGAACAATGAGACATTGAGACTTTATATTGAATATCACGTGTTGAACAAGATCACTATTCAGAATAGGTATCCAATCCAACAAATTGATGGCACAATGGACCAACTCAAGGTGGCCAAATATTTCAGCATGATCGAATTGAATTTTGGTTATCACCAAGTATTGATAAAACCCTCTGGTGTGTCGAAGACTATCTTCAAATCCAAGGAGGGCCTTTTTGAATGGCTAGTCATGCCTTTCAGATTAAATAATGCCCCCACAACCTTCATGAGGCTGACGGAAGACATATTGTGACCCTTCACCTTATTCTTGGTGGGTTATTTGGATGGCATTCTCATATTAACCTAGAGTTGGGAAGAAAACCTCCACCATATTTGACAGGTCCTCCAAACCCTGTGGCAACATAAGTTCTATGCCAATTTGGAGAAACTCATTTTTGGTATGACCTAGGTTCAATATCTGGGCCACATCATTAATTACCAAGGTGTGCACTTGTGCCAAGCCAAGATACAGTTCATTTGGTATTGGGTAACCCTAACCACTTTAACAAAGCTCTGGAGATTTATGGGTCTTGCCAACTGCTACAATAGCTTCGTGTTTGGTTTCTCTCATATCAGTAGGCCTTTGAGTCATGTCACCAAGGGAGGAGTGAAAGAAAAATTCTTTTGGTTTGGATCCCAACATAAGGCATTTTTCGAGTTGAAGTATCACCTATTCTCTACACCAATGCTCACATTACCAGACCTACAACATCCATTTTAGATCTATATTGATGCCTACCACTATGTTATTGGTGCTATTCTTACTCGGCAACGGCATCTAGTGGCATATCACACTGAGACACTTTCAGACACAGCCTGAAACTATCCCACCTATGAAAAAGAAATGTATTCCATTATGTGAGTCTACCAATAATGGAAGCATTACATTATGGGGAATGAAATGATCATCCACATAGACCACTGACCCCTACAGGTCATACAGACAGAAGGGAAGTTGTAGAATGATCACCATTAGAAATGATCAACATACTTGCAACAATTCCATTTTATCATTAAGTACAAGAAAGGTAGCATCGATAATGTTGTAGACTGCCCAAGCCAACCACAGGTTATCGCACTAAACACTGTGCTCGACTCTTGTGGGCACAAGACTATGGGGTGGCTCCATCTTTACAAGAGTGATCCAGAATTTCATAATACATACCAGGCACTCATGGAAGGCAAGAAAGTTCCAAATTTTCACCTCCAGGATGCACTACTATGCGAACTAGGAAACCTCTATGTTCCTTCAAGCAATCATGCCAAGATGATTTGGGAGGAACACTATAGTTGTTTCGTTGGAAATTTCAATGTAGAAAAAATATTGGTAGTGCTGCAAAAGTTTTTTTATTTGCCAATTCACCTTTTATAGGATGTTGGGAAGTACATCAAATACTCCATTGTCTGTGCCATTGCAAAACTGACCATCAAGAAGTAAGGGTTATATACTCCTCTACCAAATTATAATCGACCTTGGGAATCCATATCCATGGATTACATGTTGGACCTTCCTTCTCCTAAGCATGGGAATGACTGCATTTTTGTGCTCGTCGATAGATTCTCTAAGATGGCCATTATCGTGGCCTGCAAGAAGACTATCACAACAAAATCCACTGTTGAGATCTTCTTTAAATGAGTGTGGGTACATTTTGGTATCCCATGGTCCATTATCCTAGATCAGATCTACAGGTTCATGAGTAAATTTTCTTCAAGTCTCTTGTCTCCATTGGATACCAAGCTCAGTAAGTCCACAAATTTTTGTTCCCAAACTGATGGCCAAACAGAGGTCATCAATAAGATGATCATACACATTCTTCATATGTACAACTAAAATCATTCACACACATGGGATGGAAGCCTCCCCTATGTCTAACATAGCTAGAACAGAGCTCTCCATAGCTCAATTGGCCACAACCCCTTTCAGGTACGGTTGGGATTCCAACCACTATGTCTCATTGGTGTGGCCATACCATTTGCAACTACTTAGGGAGATTCAACTCATTTCCAGTTTGAAGTTGACAAGGCTAGAAGCTTCAGCGAGTGCATTCAACACATCCACCAGTAGGTCCATGACATATTGGACAAATCTAATGTTAAGTACAAGAAGAGTTATGACCAACCTCGAGTGCCATACAAGTTCTAGGTGGGCGACAAAGTTTGGTTACATTTGCAGAAAGAGCATCTAGTTTGGCCCCACGACAAGCTTCGCCCACTCCTATATGGGCCTTACACCATCACTAAGGCTATAAGAAAAATTATTTTGATATAAACATTCCACCATTCCTTGGTTTGCAACTATTTTTCAATGTGGACTACCTTCGACCATACTTTCCACCATTAATTGACACATAAAACATTGTAGAACAACTCACACCAGCGTAACTAAACCTAGAATGCAAGGAAAAAGCCACAACTAATCTGATCATGGACACATAGATTAAGAAATAATCCTAGAATAAGATCCAACTATATCAGGTTGTCAAAGCTAGCCAACTCCTACACCAAGGAAAATTGGCTCATCATGGACCAAGTTCAATAGAAGTTTCCCCATATCATGGAGGCACTCAACGCAATGGGGGCCATTGATTCCTAACAAGGGAGGACTGATTCAGGTAGAGATTGGGGACCACCCACCTATTCCACTTGGACTTCTAGTATTGTTTCTTTTCAGTTCCCTTAATTGTAGAACAACTTACTATTTTTGGCATTTTATCGGGTCCTAAATTTTTGGAGCCATTTTGAGGGATGAAAAGACATTTTTAAGAAAAATGGAGAGTCTAGAAAAGTCCCAAACCAAGCCAATGGCCTTTTCTAGCCTCCTTATCGATATCTTCGAAAAGAGGTATTATGATAGCCAAATTGAGATCATATGCCAAAGTTGCGATCCCAGGAAATTGATGTACCAATTTACCCAAACGGGGCCCACGATTTTGGCACTTCATCTCCTATGGTTAGGTCTTTGGATTTTTATGGTTTTCCATTGTTCTTAACAATAAATAGGCCTTTGAGCCTCATAGTAACATAGTTCAGTGACATGTAGCCTCTGCTAGTTTATTTCCATTTCTTTATGTAAGCATATTTTAGTTCTTTGATACTAATATAATAAATTTTTATTTCCCCTAGATCTTTGTGCTTCTAGATATAGCTGTATTTTGATGCTTTCTTGCATAAGTTTAGATCAATTTTGCGCATGCTCATCTCTCCTCTGTTGGTGCAAATGGTAAAATGGTAATTTTTTTTTTATAAAATTACAGGTGGATGTCGCAACAGAATTCATTGGTTTTGTTGGTTGGGTGGTTGAATTTGGTGTGGGCATTTGCTGTTTCCAACCACCAGAAATGATATTTATAAAAAAAAAAAAATTTAAAACAGTAGTGACTTTGTTGGAAATTAGATGGTGGTGGCATAAATTTTGGGTTCGACGTCATTTATTTTTTCTAGTTGAGGTGAGTGGGGCAGGATGGCCAAACTAGCTCGGTGGTTTTGATCCTTGCTAACCCTATTAGATATGGTGGGTTATTGGTTAGGAGGGTATGTTGATGGATAACCCACTCACCATTTAATATATGTGTGTGTGTATGTTTCGGGGATTGGGTAGGACTACCTACCCTGCTTTTTAAATAATTTTTTGTAATAAAACAAATAAGTTGATTGCCAAATTTTTTGGGGTAAATAGGCTTTTTATGTAGGAGACAATTTCCCCAATTTTAGTCATTGAAAACCATCATCGCAAAGTGTCAATCAAATTTCCTTCTTAGTGGCTACCAAATTTTACATACCTCAATATTTGGCGAGCCTCCAAATTGATTTGTTACATTCCTAAGTGTAGCCAATAGGCCAAGTTGACCAAAAACTTGACCAACCATAAATTTCACATACAATGTTGGATTGAGGTGTCGTTTGTGCCATTACAAAGATTGTCATGAGCTCTTGGATCTAGACCTAGTTTAAATGCAATCCAAAAACTTTTAATTTTTAAGCCTTTCCTAATCCCTATTTGATTTCTGAGTTTTTTTGGACCCACCTAGATGATGGAGGAAATGAATGCATAACTGGTTGGAAATACAAAATATCTTCAACCAAGGTTGGATATACTTATAAGTGTAGGTAATAACTCAAGGGTTACTCATCCCAATTTATAACAAAACCAATCCCTTAGGTCACCTTAAGAACATTGGAGTCATTGAAAGATGTTTTCCACTTTCATAACTCGACTCAAATTGTAATTCTAAGGTCGTCATTATCTTTTATATGGCATAAGCATTTTGATGATATTAATTTCATCCAAAACCAAGTGGTGAGCACTAAGATGTAGCCCTTTAAAGATTTCCTTAATTTTTCCACATAAACACATTATATAGGTGACACATGACATATGATGTGTGACCATGGGATCATTTATCACCTAGTGGCGATGCCATGTGAGCTCTAGAGTCACCTTACTCTAAATAATCCACCATCTCTAGAACCTCCTAGAGCTTAAATTTAACTTGTGTTTCTACAAATGATACCTAAATTTTACTTACATTAATTACTACTTAATTCAACCAAATATAATATATATATATATATATATATATATTATATATATATATATATATATATATATATATTATATATATATATATATATATATATATATATATATATAAAGAAATTTCATTAAGAAAACAAACCCCTAAATGGGCTATGGACTATGTTTCATTTGGGATTATCCTTTTTTAGGATGTGATCAAAGTTTGGCATCCACATCGTAATCCCACCAAACAAAATATACCCACCAATGTCCTCCATGCACATTGCACTATATCTCATGGTGGTGACTTGATCAAGATTGATCAAACAATTTTTGTGCATTTAGTAATGAATGGGTAACTTTTTTGCATAGACTCAAATACCCTATGCTCATTCCACCATGAGCCCATGTAGGATATGCTCAATCATATTGGAGCAAAATTTCGGTTGGCTAACACTAGAGCACCAAAGACTCGATTCCACCTTTTCAACACAAATGCAATTCTTCCCACATTTCCACATCGATCCACTAACTCGTGCACTTTAGAGGTAATCATACATAGCACCTATGTGGCATAGGAATGCAATGACACACACCAATATTGTGTTCGTTGTCAAATTCCGAGAAAATTGTGGCTTTCAAACCTTAGTTTTCCATTAGAACATTGTAACAGGAGTATGGCTCAACACCCTGCATTCTTGACCTTCTTGTGCCTCCGGATTAGCATGCAAACCATTATCGAGGTTTCAAGTGTCTCCCACATTATTACCAACCCACACATGGTCCTCATTTTGATTGGTCATTGGCCTAATTCCTCGCCATGAAACCCATGCATGGCCATAATTTTGATTGTTCATCGGCGTAATTCCTTGCCACATGTGGCTTACACGATCTATAGGCTATGAGAGAATTGTAGTGTACGTGAGTTTTTGTGATTAGTGTACACATCAGGCATGTTCCCACTTAGCGCAGGTATCAAAACCTTACACATGTCCAATTTGAGAGGATGAGGATATATATTCTCATTTATTATTAGTCCCTTCCAAGGCAAAGCAACAAATTTTCTTTTGACTACTTATTAGTTGAGATTTGACCAATATAATCTCTATTGTTTAACTTTATAATAAATAATATATATAATATTAATAATAAATATAATATATAGATAGATAGATAGATAGATAATAATAGATATTTAAACATTATAAAAATGTTATATTATAACATTAACATCATATTCCCGATTTTTTGGATTTTGATCACCATAATTTAGCTGAGCTATATTCCTTGATTGAGACATTGATTTTCTTAACCCTCTAGTAATTCGATTAAGGGTTTAATAAACATTTGATCATGCTTTTTGAAATTTCACATAAGTCACTTGATAAATATTTTTATGTGCTCAATCAAGTTGTGGAGGGCCTAAAAAATAGAGTTTTAGCTCCGCTTCTACTAATTTTTGTCGAACACCATCTTGCAGCATGGTTGACTTAATAAAATATTTCTCCTTAGGTGGAGGAGTTAATCATGTGTGATTACTGAAGGAATCCTCTATCTAATGGCATATGAGTTTGACATTTTCAAATTCATATGATATATTTCATCTAATTTATTTTCAACCATATTCATAAAAACATTTTGAATAGTTTCGAAGGGGTCAAATCAAAAAATTTCAAAAATTGCATTCACTTCATTTGTAAGTCCTCTTCTAAGGGTTATTTTTAGTTTTTTTAATTTATTTAAAATATTATAAAACAATCATGCACAAAAACATATTTGAAAATTGCAACTCAAGTATTAAATTCGCCAACTTAAAAAAATAAAAAATAAAGTTTCGATATGCATTTATTAGAGCTCTCTTAGTAGATCATGCTCATATATATATATATATATATATATATATATATATATATATATATATATATATATATATATATATATATATATATATATATAATATATATATATAATATATTATATATATAATTTCACATGAAAAATGCATACTAGTTATATGTGAAAAAGTTGCAACAAACAAACATTTAACTTAATGGGAAATTTGATAGATTATATGACATTAATAATTTTTGAAAAAAAATATCAGTAAGAAGAAGAAAAAAATTCTCCACATTTTTTTTTTTTAACTCCATATCAAAATTCACAAAGCCTATATGAATTTTGAGGCTTGAATTCTATAAAAGAGTGAAACTTGGAAATTTCATAGCCACATTTGGCCCAAAAGTGTAACCCATCTACATGGATTCACTTAGTCACAAGGCATAGAGTTGCAGGTTTGTGAAAGAGAATGATCCAACCATGCAGACATAGAATCCAACTATAAGATGAGAGA
Organism: Pinus taeda; assembly: GCA_000404065.3. Lineage (NCBI taxonomy): Eukaryota > Viridiplantae > Streptophyta > Pinopsida > Pinales > Pinaceae > Pinus > Pinus taeda. The sequence goes on from APFE030074838.1 coordinate 63,280, forward strand.
AGAGAAAGAAGGAAAATTTAAATCTAGTAGCATTAGTCGTTGAAGATAAAGAAGATGAATGGTACATCGTCAATGGATGCTTTAGACATGTGACTGGAGGTCAAAATGAATTTTTCAAACTAAAAGAAATAAGTGATAGTGTTTCATTTGGAGATAAATCTTCTCTAAAAATACTTGGGAAAGTTGTAGTAAGTCTTGGAAGTGAACACATCAAAGAATAAATTGTTTTTTTAGTTAAGGATTTGAAGAGCAGTCTTCTCAGCATTGTAAAATTGTGTGATCAACAGTATAGTATCTTATTTGACTCTTGGAAGTGTCAAATAAAAGAATAAGAATCATGGAGATTGGTTCCAAAAACTACAAGAAGAAAACACAACATATACTTTATAGACCGAGTAGAGAAAAAAAATTGCAGGCAAGCGAAGGAGCTTAAAGCACAACATAAAATGAAAATATAAGAAGACAAAAGTAGTGTTGAGTGCCACATCTTCAAGGGAAGAAACCCAAAATCAATAAGTCACCCTTTACCATTGATATCAAAGGGGGAGATATAATGTTGTGGAAAATGGAGATGAAGTAAGTGAAGCATCGAGATAGGGGGAGCATGGGAGCTTGAGTATTGACATTAATGACAGAGGCATATATTGTTGGATGAAATTTGTCATTGATGTAAAAGGGTGAATGCGTCATTTTTGAGTAATGTTGACATTGATTTTAAGTCCCTAATATTAGGGATGATTCCTTTTCTTTGGGATGATCAAAGAAAATAATAATATTTCAAGAAGCCCTATGGAGAAAAAGGGTTTAAGCCCGCAAATGCAAAGGAAATCAAAATTAAATCAAGGGAAATGTCATCAAATCAAAAATAAATTCTAGGAAGGACTATATAATCAAAGATACCTCATTAAGAACTTCAAATGGTATATGGCAGTCCCTCTAACTCGTCATAGTTGAAGTGAAACAATATTTAATTTTTGATGCTGCATTTGGATACCCTATATTGAAATAAATTTTTACTCCATTAACCTAGCTCAAATGGAATTATAACATACATTGTTCGAAGGATTATTCAAACACCCTTCCAATAGTATATGGAAATCCCTCTAACTTCTCACATTTGAGGACAATTATTTTTTGAATATTCACTATACATTATGCTAGTTTGATAGGTTAGTCCAACAAATGGAAAATTTGACCCATTGTAGACCCTAAATGATCTATTTATAGGTACGAGGATGAGGCATTTTAACAATTCTCTCAAGGAAAATTTTTATCTGTTGAAATAAGCGAAGACAAGAAGTGATTTTGGGGTTCATATCTGATGAACTAGAAGTGAGGATAGGTTGGATTGGGAATCTTTCTATGGAATGAATTTTGGAACATTTTTATAGGATTTTGGCAAGTTTTTGAATTATTTTTTGGAATCATTCTTGTAGAATTTGAGAGCATATCTTGAAGTTATTCTTGTATAATTTTGGAGAAAATATTGAAGTTATTCTTGTAGAAGTTTGGAGCATATCTTGAGTTTTTTGTTATAGAAGTTTTGCATAAATATTGAACTTATTCTTGTAGAATTTTTGAGAAGATATTGAAGTTATTATTGCTTAAGTTTAGAGCATACATTAAAGATATTCTTGTAGAAGCATGGAGCATATATTGAAGTCATTATTGTATAAGTTTTGGAGGAAACCCTCATGTCATCGATGTAGAAATATTGAAATATATATGATTTACTCTTTGAGGTAGATCAATAGTATTTTATATAGAATTATTTTTAAGGGAGATCAAAGGTACCAGAAGCACAATCTGAGGTCTATTATAAGGAATATCTGAAGTAGTTCATTGAAGGTATGAATTAGAATATATTTAGTTGCATTAGAGGTTAAAATTACAATGGTATACTTATTGGAGAAGATGTGAAGCTGAATATGTTTAAGAAGATATAGCAGTGATTATATATTATTTTATATCAGTAACTATCCCTAATATGAGAGCCCAAGGTTCTTGTTATGTATTTTATTATTAAAGGTAGTAGGGTGTTTCTTGGAAAGGAAATTGTAGCTTCCTTCAGAAGGTTGTCACCTCTTTGCAGTGGATGTTGGTAAAGTGGGGTTATAGCTCTTTCCAGTAGTGGTTGGTAAATATATTGAAGTTGTGGAAAACCTTATTTAAACATGAAATATGGAAAACTAGGTGCACTCGGGAAGCTCTAGGAAGCTCCAATTTGTATGCCATGGTACTAATCTTTTGCAACAACTTGTACAGACCATAATACTTTGGTGATAATCTATTATTCTTCTTTGTTTTCTTGAGGGACATTTGTTTATATGGTTGTAGCCGAAGGAATACTTAGTCACCGACATCAAAACTACTTTCACTGTGATGTTGATCTGCCTGTTGTTTCATTCTATTCTGTGCCAATGTGAGGTTATCCTTTAAGATTTGGAGAACTTGTTGTTGATGCTTGATGTGTTGTTCCATTGCTTGAACCTTAGAATTTTCTCTAAAATATGATGTGATGGATGGTGGATGGTATCCATAAAGTTCCATAAATGGGGTCATTTTTGCTGCAATATGGAAGGAAGTGGTATACCACCATTCAGCTAGAGGCAACCATTTGACCCATTATGTCTGATTATCAGATACAAAGCAATGAAGATATCCTTCCAAACATTAATTTACTATCTCAGTTTTCCCATAAGATCAAGGATGATATGATGAGTTATGAGCTAGGTGAGTACCAAGACATGAAAATAATGTTGTCCAAAAAATTCCAGTGAAAATGGGATCTCTGTCACTTACAATAATCTTTGGGTTTCCATGTAGCTTTTGAATTGTTTCCATAAATGTAGTCGAAATTGTACTGGCTTTAAATACATGTGATAATGCACAAAAGTGTGCATACTTGGTAAGTCTATCAACTACCACCATGATGACACTCTTTCCTTCAAACTTGGGTAAACCTGTGATAAAATCCATTGAAACCTCCTCCCAACATTGGCTTGGAATGGGTAAAGGTTGTAATAGACCCGGTGTCTTAATTGTTTCAACTTTATTTTGTTGGCAAACCAAACATTCCGCCACAAACTTTTGAATACCTGATTTAAGGCCATCCCAAAAAAAATCCTTCTTAACCCTGTGGTAAGTTTTTAAAAATCCTGAGTGCCCTCCTAAGGGAGAAGTGTGCAATTCCATAAGAATATTTTATTTTACCTAGGAATTCTTACAGAGGTATAAGCGATCTTTGTACCATAACGAATCATTTTGCAAGCTAAAAGTATCAGACGCACTGGAATCTTGTTGTAACTTTGAATAAGTTCCCACACTTCTTCGTCATTCTTCCATTCCTCCCTTTCTTCATTTAACCAATCTGATTGGATAATAGAAATGGTGCACAACAATGCTTCCACATCCTCATCCTTTCTTAAGAGTGCATCTGCCACCACATTTTGCTTCCCTTTTTTATAGATGATTTCAAAGTCATAACCCAACATCTTTGTGACCCACTTTTGGTTCTCTTCAGAGGATAATATTTGTTCTAAAAAGTATTTAAGGCTATCATGATCCTTTTTTACCTTGAAGTGTCTTCCCATTAGGTAGGGTCACCATTTCTTAAGAGCATGTCTGTCCTCTTTGGCTTTGAAAAATATATACAGGAAACTACAGTCTGTCCTCTTTCTGTACCTTCTTATGAAACTTCAATCCAATTCTCAAAGGGAAAGTTATGATGATTTTCCCCAAGTCACCTGTTTGGAATGTAATTCAGGAGTCTGCAAAAAGACCAACTTCCTCAGATCATATGTCCGTAAATATAGCACGGAAAGCTCTGAAATTAGGACCCAAGGTTCAGTGTGATTTCATCTCAAATGGGTTTTTTTTTTCGCTTCAGAAAAGTCGTAAAAAAAAAAGGTTATAGCTAAAATGCCACGATGACCTATTTAGAGCAGCGAAACCCTAGAATCCAAAGCTCTGAAACCAAATGTTATGAAACCAACTCACAAAAAGATAGAAAAGATAGATCAATGCCTTAGAATTTAGCCTCTTCGAGGGGGCAACCTCCTTTACATTACACAAATGAATGATTCTTTGATGATTTAAATGACAAAACCTCCT